>VWZS01007728.1:1416333-1526979 GCA_013397075.1 Rhabdornis inornatus | reverse complement strand
TTGCCCTAAACCAGTACAGATGTAAAAAAGATTGAAACCAAAAGGTTATTCTTCTCTTTCAAAACATGTCCTTCTGAAATCTTATATGAAAGGCATTATCCAAATGATAAACAGGGTGAATTAACCTAGACTTTGTCCTTGGAGAGAACCAGACCAATTATGTCTTGTTAGGAATAGAATGTTTCCTTACATTTGTCCAGTTTTAGTGGTTTAATCAACTTTGCTACATTTAGCCCAAGGCTATGGGCATAGGTGAGTGTAGGGGCAGCAATGCACTGCTTGATTCTGTTTGAGTACACTCTGACCTCCTAACTAGGTCCAAGGAGACTCTCTACAGCTACTTGTAAGGCCAGCTTTGAAGATAAAACCCTACTCAGGAAAGTAAAAAAACTGCCACTAATCTCTATGAAACTGTGTCTCCTCAACATTGGTGCAATCAACTAATTCAAATTTCTTCATTGCTGAGAAAATTTTAATATTGTGCTGTGGGGAGAAGGATACTTCTGCTCTACATCCTGGTTGCACTTTTCCTCAAGAAATAATTTATTTCTCTCTTCCTTCTCTTCCCTTTTCTTCCCTTTTGTGTGTGTGTTGAGGTAATCTACCAAGTTTATTGTGAATTGCTATAAACAGTAGTGTTCAAGGAACCTTTCTAATTGTCTTAATCCTGGTGCCCAGGACTCCTTGTATGCACACAGGACATACATTGACCCAAAGACTTTAGTCTAAACTGGATGTAGTGCATCTTTCAACATTTTTTTATAAAAAAGACCACAAGCTATTGTAAACCATGCCTGGAGCTGACAGGTGTGACTTCGGGTGGTAACTCCTACCGGGGCAAGGAGTGATCTGGGAGGAAGGAGCCATCCTAATGCTGAATGCTGTGCATTTTTGACTACTTGGAAGCATTAAGCAACCTGACAGCTTGTCCATAATTAAAGGATTTACTAAGATAGGTCTGTGATAGAGTGACTGCAATGCTGAGATGCAGCAGCACTTTTTCTTTCTGCTATAATTTATATTAACTCCCAGAGGAAAATCAGTTGTGCTAATTAGGGCTTGTAAGTCTAAATGCCAATATATAACTACAAGGTACAGAGGAAAAAGCTCTTCAGGAATGATTTCTTTCCTGTACAGAACAACATGCAGCAAAACATTTATGTAAAAGGTTAGTTTGAAGCCAGTGGAAACACAGGAAACAACCATTTTAAAAAATATATTTGGTAACATTTATCTGTCGCAGAATGAATTTTGGACATTGCCTCTTCTTGAATAAACACTTGTTATTTGTTCCTTTCAAAATATCCTGCAGCACATCTGAGTCTCTGTTGTTCGTATCAATGGAGAAGGGAAAGCAAAAGAGGAAGGTAAAAGATATTTTGACTAATTCTGATGCTAAAGGTTAGACATTCAAAAACACAGAGATTTAATTTTTTTTAACTCCCTGAACTATACAACTGAGATATAAAATAAATTGCTTAAGAATAGTGAGATAAAAATAATTTCTAGTAAACTGCATTTTCACTAAGTGGTTGGTTTAGATATTGATGTTTAAACAACTGTAGAAAGAAAATCAATAATGAATGCAGCAGTTTTGAGGAAAGTCTTTAAAAATAGCATTTATTTTAACGTCCATGGTGAAGAAAAAAAATCTGTGATATTATTACTGTCTAAAATAGCCAACCTATAGCTAATTTCTTTCGTTTGATTAAATACGATCTTGAACAAGTTATTTTTACTTTATTTGATGTGACATAGCTTTAAATCAGTATTTATAGAGTGTGACAGCCAAGAATTGGAGGTACTGATTAAAACCAGCACCAACTAAGTCCCAGGAAACTGGGTGAACTGTAAAGTGCACAGACCTTCAAAAGCTGTACAACACAATATTATCCTACAGACTTAGAAAATAACTGAGACCTGCAGATTATTTGCAACATTTTAATGCAAAGACTCATGCAACTAGAACAAATGTTCCTTTAGTGTTATGAAAATTGGGATATAGCTGTCTTGAAACATGCCTGACATCCATGAGTCTCTTCCTCATGCCCACCCTTCACTGCCCACTTAATCCAGGCTCTCATCTCTGTTGGTTTTAGCCATTAATTTTCTCCAGTCAAGCATACAAAACCTACTGACCCCAGCTTGGATATGCTTTAACTCGAGATAGATCTAACACAGGGAAGAACCCGGTAATAGAGACTGGGAAAATCCTAGTGTGTCTCAACAGATAATACACTGGGACACTCAAGGAATGCAAAACCAGCCAGGTTATAGTGATATATGTTGTACTTTGATGTCCATCCTAATCTGGGTTAACCTAGATTCTCAAAATTAAGTATCTGTCATACAAGCAAGAGCTAATACTTGTTCTCATCTTCTGCCTGAAAATCATGCATTGTGAAACACTGCAAGAAAGGACTATGTTAGGAGATTTGATTCTCAAGAAAAATACAGGTTTGAAGTCTGTATATATTTGTAGCTGTGACCTAACAAACCTATAACTTGCCAGATAGGAATCTGCAATAACAATTTGGGCCCTAGCAGAGTGGTAACTTCCAGTTGAAACTATTTAGTAACAAATATTTTCTTGGCAAAATCAAAGCATTTTATCGTAAAAATAACAATTTCATGAAAAAAATAGAATTGTTTTTCTACTGAGCAAAAATGAAAATGAAGTAT
Source organism: Rhabdornis inornatus (assembly GCA_013397075.1). Taxonomy (NCBI): domain Eukaryota; kingdom Metazoa; phylum Chordata; class Aves; order Passeriformes; family Rhabdornithidae; genus Rhabdornis; species Rhabdornis inornatus. The sequence goes on along the minus strand of VWZS01007728.1, from coordinate 1,524,297 downwards.
TTGGTTTCAGGTTTGCTTGGATAAAATTGTTCTGTTAACCAACAGCATGTTCCAGCATCCATGCCCAGGACTCACAGCTGCCAACGTGCAAGCAGCTGTGAGTCCTGGGCATGGATTCCAGAACTCTGTCCCAGAGCAGAAAGGAGGTGTTTAATTCCACAGAGGAAGCACAGTGTTGAACATAATGTTCTCATTGTTGTTCCTGTTGTCTAGCTTGTGGTCTCTCCACCTCCTTCCTCCTCTATCCCATGCTGTCAATCCTATTCTGGGATTTTGGGCTCTTACCAGCCCAAGTGCTCAAGCAACGCCCTTGGGTTTCTGAATTCCTCACAGTGAATGGGGCTTTCCTTGCCAGTTTGCATCCAAATCCCCTGATCTTTTCATTCTGTTTACTTACCCCAGGTTTTAATCTAACATTTTTTCTCTTGCTCAATTTCCTTCTTGCACTTCTCCTCTTTCCTTGGCTGGTGCTCTACTCAGTGCCTTCTGGGCATGGTTATTTCCTCATTCTATTGACTAATCCTGCACCCATTTTTGCGCCATTGGAGAGCTTCATCCCGTGTATGCACATGCCTTCTTCCAGGTCATCACTACACACTGGAGGCAGTCTAGCTGGCAATACTCATCCTAAGTAACTGAAGCTGGGATTCTGTCTGTCAGAACTTACAAGACAGAAGACTCTTAAAGAGAGAGCTGACAGCAGGAAAAGGAAAGACTGGAGAGCAAAATATCTCATGAAAATATGGAGGAGAAAAAGATGGAAAAACAGTAGTGAAAGAATAATCAGTTTCAAACTGACTTTGAAATCATGGCATGAAAATCTAACGTAAAAAAAAAAAAATACAGCTTTAACCTTCCAACTTCCAAAATGACAAGACACTTTCTACTGGGAGGCACGCTGGTCTTTAGGATATACACCCCTTTACTTAGCTGGAAAATCCCCGTCTTAGGAAGACATTAGAGATATGTGAAGGTCTTTCTGTGCTCACATAAAGTCACTGTTGCCAAAATAATACATACACAACTGCTGTCAGCACAAGAATTTTCAGCCTGCAGGAAATGTGTAAAATTTAATCTAGTTTAACCCTCAGCTCTGAGGTTGACCTAATTCCAGTGGCTATGCATTTGTGGTGGGTTAAAATGCACACACAGCTGCTGTGATGAGGATGACATGGAGTGCATCACCCATGATTTACCATTTTCATGGATGTGTTTCAGATAGTCTACAGGCACCTTGTCTATGCCTTCTAGACTCAATGGGAACTTTTTTCTCCATGTGACTGGTCCCCAGGATCAATCCTGTGATGACTAAAGAGGCTACTTTCTGTCTAATTATCCCCTTGCCAAAATACTTAATATCTTCTTATTGCAAATGTGAAATCATTGGGATGGGAGACTGCTTCCAATGCTAAGGCGATTGATATCACTAAATGACTTTCACACACTTGCACTCTGCCAGCACTGTGCTCTCAATACAGGTCAATAACAGACTTATCACAAAATAAATAAATTATATGTGCCTGTTGTAAGCTCCAGTCTAAGTACAGCAAGTAATTACAGAGGAAGACAATTTCTCCTTTAGATGGTTTTTAAGAGCACAAAGGATAAGTCAACTCTGGCACTGCTGATTTAGCAGGAATCTGGTGGACCTCAGTAGAAGAGAAATATTATCCTTCCTGCCTCTGGGTTGGTGGTAGAATTTTAACAAGGATTTCCTAAGAGACCCCTCAAAGCACATCACTGCATGTAATTCATTAGCTCAGCTGCACCTGAGGTCTTGGATTTTCTGGACAGGGTGTGCTTCTGCAAAGTAACTATAAAAAATAGAGACCAGACTCAAGCACAAGTCTCCAGAGGAAATCCAGATGGCTATTGTAAAAATGCAATCAAAAAAAAGCCTCTGGCCTTGATGATTTGTAGACTGATTTTAATAAGAATTATCAGAGCATTTGCTCTCCCAAATCGTGAGAGGATTTTTCAGTATGAAAATAACAATCTGTCACTCAATTAAAATTTGTTTATGCCACAAACCACAGGGAACTTGGATGGTGGAGGATAGAAAGTGTCACCGACAACCCAATTTGTCAATTTTGTTCTTTTGGATTGGTTTATTCTCTTTTCTCTAACATCTTTTAAAATATTTGACTAAATATTACAATAGCTGTGGGAAGGTTAGAGGAAGAATAATTTTGACTAGATTTGAGGACGTCAGGGTCTGAGCAATTAACACTTCAGTCGTGGTTGGGCAAAGATACAATTTCAAAAATTTTAGCAGGTGCAAAGTGATGCTACATGGGGAGGTGGTACAATATCTTTGTTGCAATATTACAGTGAACAGTTCCTAAGGAACACACAAGTAAAATTTGGAGTGTTGGCATATCTTTTGAGAAAAAGTTGCACAAGAGATTATTTTCTAATGTTTGTGCACACTGTGGCCAGCAAGGGACATCTTAACCAAAAGAAAAAGATTAATAATTAATGTCTTATCTTTCACAATGTATAATTAAACTGTGACACTTATTTTTACAAAAATTGAGGTCCAGAGTTTAACAGCATTAAAAGAAAGATTATGTCTTACAAGGATAATACTAAATCAAATGGAGTGGAAAAAAATGCAGGTAATGCACAATCTCCCTGCTGCAGGCACAGACATCTCCTAATTAATAATAAGACAAATATTTCTCTTGATAGGTTATCCTGTAAGTGTTCACCATGGAGATTCCTGATGCCCTCTCCCTCTGCCAAGAACAAACTCCCTGAGACAATGACCAAACCAGCAAACCACCAGTGCATGCCGACATCCCCATGTACTTGAGAGGGCTTCACCTAAAGACGGGCCCATCAAAATTACTGTGACTTCAAGAGAACAACACTGTCTCAAGCATGACCAGGAAATTACCTTCAGTTCTTTTATTGCCTGTTTTGTCTGAAAATTTGACATTTTGTTCTAAAAAGGGCCAAACAAGATGAGTAACCACTGGTAGGGGATGGGGTAAACAGTGCAAGGGATCTTGCCTGTACAAGGGGGCTAGCACAGAAAGAGAGACAGAGTAGTCAGGTCTCTGAAGTGACACACCCACAGACAAATTGTTCTTCAGCTTCTTCCACTGTCACCCATAAGAAATTTGAGGTCATCTGAAAAGGCAATGTCCTGCTTCAGATTGTCATAAAACATTCCTTCTATGGGAACAAAAATTAAAGCAATTATCTGTGAAATTTTATAAACAGAAAACATTGTGCAAAGGTGGACTCCAACAAAGAATGACAGAGGGAGGATAGAACAGTGACAATACATAAAACTGTGCTTTCCTTAAAAGCATCTTCTTCTGGAAACCAAAATAGCTGACCAAAACATAATTTACTCAGGCATGAAAAAATGAAACAAAATTTAAAATGAAAAATTCCAGTGAAATATTTCCTTTAGCTCTGTGCACAGTTATGCTTCCAGATAGGGGAACTAGTAATGAAGACTACAAACAAAAGAACATGCTGAGCAGGAGGCATCCAATCAGTCAGAGACCTGGTCTCATTTGTTACTCTTGATCCATTGACTTCTCACATGAATACAACTCCTCCCTGATGCCAAGGATCCTATCATGCCTCTAATTTACTTACACTCCAGTTCATATTTCCCCTACAAAAACAGCATCACAGTAAATCCCAGGGATTGCAGTTTTAGCACAAGGCTCACTGTGGAGCTGCCTGGGAGATGAAATGCGACAAGTAGTGCAGGAAATTTCATTGAAGGGTGAGACATTCCACATGAGAATAAAAGCAAGGCCAGCAGCTACAGCTCAGAGGACACATTCAGTGGGCCACAGCTCATTATATGTGAGGGTGTTAAATTGGTTGCTAAGTGGGTTAAGAGAGAAATCCCCCTCTCCCATTCAGCATAGCCAAGGTGGAAGAATGAAGCAGCTGCTTACCAAAGACTGCTTTTCTCTGAAGCCTTCAGCACTGCCCATGGGAAAGGTGGAGGGCAGGGAGTGTGGGCTTACTGCAGTGTCCAGTACCATCCAGTCCCACATTCAAAGGAAACATCTCTGCCTCTTTAGGGTGTGCAGGATTTGGGTCACATCCACCAGCTCCATGCAGATATCTCAGGTGCTTCATTGAAGACCCCTTAAAATGGGATGCCTGATGTTCAGGCACCCAGACTGAGCCCTGAGCTACATTGACTGAAACAGGAGCTCAGACACCTCAATTTAGAGGCAAATGTCATTGTCTAGAGATGCAACTGGAACCTGTAGTGTGTTATCTGTGGCTGAGTGTTAACTGCTCAATGATTAGAGGATATATGATGGTAACATAGCAAATCCTTGCAAACCAGAGTGCAGGATCTCAAATGTCCTCACGTTTTTGTGAAGAGGAACTGTAAATATTTGGTCTGTAAATGAGGTTCTGGAAAAAGAAATTACAGTGCTGCTAAATATATCCTTTGAATCTTATCCTGTGAATCTCAGAAGACCTGAGGTGGCAGTGTTTTCTCAGTCAGAATTTCCTCTGCTGTTCACAGGATGGTGTACTGTGGCTGTGAGTACCATTGTGGGCAGAGTGGGAAGGTGAGTTCTTCCCATTGGCATGGAGCAAACCCAGAGAGCATGACATTCCATCCATGCAATAATCTGGGTCTCTTGCGCCCTTTGGTCAAGGGGAATCTGCTCTCACCTTCCCATGCTACAGAGCCAAACTTTTCTTGCATCTGCTTCACCAGTTAATGGAGCATAAGGAATTGGATTATATTAACCTCTCTGCTCATAGAAGGGAGGAGGAAAGATTCACTTCTTCCTGGCTGCACAGGTCCAATGACATCCTCGCCCTGGGGTGCTGTCTTGGCTTGAGTAAACCCTAAATAAGCATGGACAGATCTGACTCAAACTACTACTATTAAAAACTTTTTAAAAGGGTTAATAAGCAGTCTGAAAATCCCATATCAAAGACATAAGGCTATACATGTGGAATAATGTAGAATGTTTCATTTTCAGATGGATTTTTTCCATTCTTTTTAAATTCTGTGACCTTCAGGGAATCAAGTTAGTTCTAGCTTTTAGTTTATAGATTTTGTGTTTGGTATTCAAGGTTAACTTCTTGCTTGATTAGACACAGGTGAATGCTTGCAGCTGCAGTACCACAGTGGAAATGTAGCCCTATACTGTACTTAGTCAGAAATGTCAAGAACCTAGTACCTATCTACAAAGAACTCATTTTGTCTTCCATTAGCAGCATTAAAGTAAATCTGGTACTGTTTTGTTTTCATGTTGCACAACATAAAAATGTCATAAAGTGGAACACATGGGATGATTTGAAGATGACCAACCCTATTTACACAAGGGAGTACATTCTGTTGTTAATTCATTGTCACTATCAGTACAGAAACAGCAAATGAAAGTTCAAGCAATTTGGAAAAATATTTGCCAGCTAAAGGAGCCATGCAAACCATCCTGGTAACACTGTAAATGTATGCTAAAAATTCCAGAAGGTTGAACAAGATAAAATTCATATGATCTGGCACACAAGAACAAAAGAAAATAAACTAAATACACGGAAGCAAGTCAGGTTCAGAAAAAACAGCAATGTTGTGTTTGCCCCTGATTAGTTGCTTAAGATGCACTGGTGCTGGCAGAAGCTGGCCTGTCCAGACAGCTGCCTGTGCCAGTGTCTGCAGAGTCTTGTAGGGACATGGTACATGTCCTTTGGCCATCTAAAAGCTGCCATGGTTTGTAAGACATCTTTTGCAAATGTTGTGTCAGACACAAGTCTGCACCTCCTGAGACGGTGAGGTGCTCCAGATGAGACGTGCTGTACCTGAAACTGGCTGCTCCCAGGGGCTGCCAAAGATGAAGGCAATCTCAGGTCCAGTTTAAGAAAGTATATGCTCAAGACTGTTTTCAGGCTGCTTCAGATCTCATTTGTCTTGGTAGCAGAGTGTGACAGGGCTCTCTTCTAGGAGGGGGACATTGCTGTGTCTGCTCATGGGCAGTGACATGAAGCCAGGCCAGAAGAAACGGATGAAGGTGTCAGGCCAGGCACTGAGTGCCACCCATGGGAGGCAGGACAGCCCTCGAAGAGGCTCTAGTATTGCCCTGAGAGGTATCATTAGCTTGCCCCAGAGACATTTCCCAAGGCCTTGCCTATGAATTGATCTCCATTGTATAGTCATGTCAGCATTTCCAGGGAAATACCACTGTTTCATGCTCCCAGCTCCAGTGTGAGCATCAGCTTTACGTCAGACCTTTGCCTTACAATGTTTGGTTTATAATATCACTGACTTTATATCTAAGTGAAGAGAGACAGATTGAGTTTGTAGTCGAAGTAAACACCTTTGAAATGACCTTGACTAGTACACAGCTGTTATGCATCAATTTGAAATTAGTTTGACAAGAGAATACACATTGGCTGCTTCTTTTGATGCACAGTTCAAGTGAAAAGGAGAGGTTGTTGACTGGGAACATTCAGATATGGATCAGGGAAAGAATGTTTTCACAAACAGCTTCCTCCTCCACCTTTTCTTTACTTCCTTTAATATGATTTCCAGATATTTCCCCAAGACATTGGCAGTAGTATTTACTACATGGCAAAGAAACCCTACTTAGAGTTTTTACAAGCCATTCTAGACACATATTCAAAAGACTTTTTTGATGCTACAGTAATACAACTATTTTTCCTCACTTACTAAGTCAGGATTCAACCAGCTTTTTTATTTTTAGGAGTTGCCAGCACAAACTAGAATAAAGAAATATAATTTAATGCCTTGGCATTTGAAGAGATCTGACCTTGCAGCATTGCTACTAAAGTATATAGTGTGCTGAAACTTCAGCAAGGTAGATAAAAAGTATTCTTTGTAGGGAAGGTCCTAAAATTGTTATCAGAATTTCAACAGCCCTCATAGCTATCTGTGTGGGCATACAAAGAATCTTGAGACTCACTTTGTTTTTTGAGGAAGATAAGGAAGGAAAATGTCATCTAGAACTCCAGCGTGGTACGGCTGTCCAGAAAATAGCTGTTGCTCAAAACTGTCTGCAAGCATCAGGGGGACCAAATAATCTGCTTTTGATACCAGATCTGAGAATGTCCTGCCATTGGAGGTGGTCATCAGTGGAGTTGGGTAGGCTGTAGGCTCTGAGATGTGAAGCTCTCCTAAGACTTGTTCTGCCACTCTCTGTGGACATGCTTGGTGAAACTGTTCCCTTCTCCTCGTACTTTGTGCAACAATGCCCTTCTCATCACTAAAGATATGAGTGTCTTTTAATGGTGGTGATTGAGGGATTTGTACCCATTCTGGAGACTGAAGGCCTGCTAGACGAGACCCACCCTTGCAAGCACCCAAGGAACACAGGCTGCTCCAGAGCAGGTTGTAGTGCAAATGTAACCTGGTTATGTTGTACCCTGGAAAAGCTTAACTTAGTGGGCTACTGTAACCAGCACTGGCCTCCTCACAATGCCCAGGAAAGCTGAACCTGCTTATATTACATCACTGTGCTGTTCTTGGTGGTGGCTCAGTTTGTGCTCTGCTGAAAGCTGACAGTGTGAATGGGGCCCTGACTGGGAGGGAGTGTTTGGACAAACTGCTGTACGGTTGGCTGGGCCTCATGGCACTACATTTGCTGAGAAGACCATACAGTCTTGCTGCTGAATTGCAGCAGGAAGTTGTCCTCTAGAGCACCATGAAGATCCAGAGGAAGAAATACACCAAAACCCCATGTGATGTGTAGGCTCCTCCCACTGGGCCATATTTATCATTCTCTGTGGAAGGACCATCTCCCCATCATGGAGGGTTGGCTTCTCCTCTGAGCAGCTGTCATGCACAAAGAACAGGCACCTTCCTCCTGCCTGCCCATGACTCCCTTCTGAAAGCAGTATCATACACAGTAGTTTGCAAACAAATAAATCAAATCATTCTTTCATTGTAATCTGTGACAGCTGTGTTGAACATGACAGTATTGCAGGAAAAGCAAACCAGCAGCTTACTCTCTTAGAGTTGTCTTAAATAATGGACAGGCCCTTTTAACCAGCATCAGCACAAGCTTATGTCACCATTCAAAACTGAGGGACACTCAAGATAGGAACATGTGCGCTGGTGATCCTGAAATAGAAGCATCTGAGTAAAGTGAGGACTAGGAGTAAAAAAGCTCAAAGTGATACACTATACATGAGGAAGTCCAGGCACAAAGTCAGGGTTAAATGCTTGGGTTTCTGAAAAGCCTAAAGAAGGACCAAGATTTGGGGCTAAAAGCTAGCAAAAAAGGAGCACAAGAAGACACATTATGCTGCTTCATTTAATCTTTTTGGGAAAAGGAGCAGGGTTCTAAAATCAAATTTGCCAGTGAGAATATTTCATGGCATTGCCTAATCCATGGACCAAAACTTTTTGGAGCATTGGCTTGCAGTTGGTGGCCTATCATGTACATTTCCTGGATGGCCCAATCTACTGATTTTGTGCCTGGGAGCTCAACTGCATCTTGTTTAAAACATGACACACAGCTCTTACGTCCAAGTGACTACTGGCTGATTCATATAAATGTTAATATGAATACAGAGGTGAGGGCTTTCCTTTTCTCAACAGAAGACTGCAAAATAAACCATAGATGCTAATGTTGACGTCTTGGAAATGAAAGCTAAAGTAAACTGTCAGTGAGACTTATGTAAATGGCTCCAATTATTTTGTTTTGAAGAGAACTCAAACTCTTAGCATCAGCCAGCTGGCATGTTCAAAGTTTGTAAATATTAAAAGTTTTCTTTGGCAAGAATACCAAAATATTACTGGTATCTCTGGCATGTAATTCAAATAAAAATGAAGTCAACTGTGAATGTTAACAAACCTTAAATAGTCCTGATATCTACTAAATGGAGAGTTTCATTATGCCAGGCTGACATGGCCTCAAGTAGTGCTTGAATAATAAGGACTGTGTTGGGTGATTCCTGATAGGTGCATGAAGTGTTTAATGAGGCATGTTTTCTTAGACAACCTGGTACCTTGCTTTTTGATGTGGCTGGTCCTGCAGTGATAACCCCCTCCCCTCTGCCTCCTTCTGCAGCAAGCCCCAGGCTGGACTGATGCATAACTTAGTTAGGTTTCCCTCTGTCTGGTCCTTGATGTTTGAGACATCTTGAGCCTTTTGCATAAGACTAAAAAGGATATGTGCCCTTGAGAGAAGGTCAGCACAGTAGCACATGCACTGAATGCTGATGCTGCGGATGCACTGAGGATTTCTGGATGTGCAGTGGCCCTTGGTGGACATGTCCAGCCTTTCTATGAGCACTTTGTGCAACTGCTTAATGCACGGGAAGAGACACAGACATTCAGGGAAGAATTTCAATTGGAAATCCTGTAGAAATAGAGCAGTTACCAAATTATGTGTGGACAAGAATTGAGAAAGATGATTCTGGAGAAGGCTGACTCCCCAGTAGCCTTATCCATTCCTGATTCCTGGAAAACATGTCTCTTGCAGCCAAGTAAGGCTGTTGTGCTTGTTACCTTCACTTGTATTGATTAAGCCTGGTATGTTTGCCAAGATGGTAGTTGGCCCATTAATGCACAGGTCATTTCTCAGTCTGAACTTAAGAACAGGCTGCAAAACATTGCTTGAAGGTTGCTTCCCAAAGATCCCTGTCAGTGGGAAGGAAGAACAGGATATCTGATGGCTGCTGGCAGCCTGGGTCATGATGTGTATTTCCTCATCAAAATGGTGTGTATTTCCTCAGCCCCAAATCTGCCTTAACTACATGAACAAGGGTTTGAGTCCATGCTAAGGTACTGTGTGTTCCAAGGTTCCTCATCCTCCTCCTCCCCTCAGTCCTCCAGAAGGGTAAAAGGAGAAAACTTGTGGGTTGAGACAAAGATAGTACAACTTAGTAAAGCCAAAGCCACGTGCACAAGCAAAGCAATACAAGGGGGTGATCCACCATTTCCTATGGACAAGCAGGTGTTTGGCCATCCTCAGGAATGAGGCTCCATCACATGTAATGGTGATCTGGGAAGAAGCAGCACTACTCTGAATGTCCTCCCCTTCCCTCTTCTTCCCCCAGTTCTAGATGCTGAGAAAGACGCCATATGATTTGGAATGTCCCCTGGGTCAGTTGGGATCAGTTGTCTTGGCTGTCCCCCCTCCCAAATCCTTCTGCACCCTCAGCTTCCTCACTGGTGGGGTGGGATGAGGGCTTATGCTGTGTAAGCCCTGCTCAGCAGGAACAAACACTGAACTATCCCAGAACTATCAGCACTGTTTTCAGCACAAATCCAAAGCATAGCCTCATACCAGCTACTATGAAGAAAATCAACTCTATCCTCGTTAAAACCAGAACAGTTTGGAAATGAGAACCCTCAAACAAATAAAAGCATGGAGGTGCCCCTTTGTTAGTAAGCGCAGAGACTGTGGCACTGTGGCTCATTGCATATGCTCCAACACACAAGCAGCTACATCTGTGCAGCAACCTGGCAAACCTCAGCAGAGGTCTCCATGGCACAGCACTTAGCCTGGGAAGACCAAGACTTGCAGGATCTTTAATTTAATTTTTACAGCTCTGTGGTATGGAATGATGAATCTTACAGAAATTACAATTTTGTATTGTTGAAAAATCAAAAAAATAATATTCATGAAGCAGAAAGAATACATTGTAAGGTACAATTATTTTTGGATAAAAAGAAATAGAAGTTGGCACAAGAAGTAGACTTTCATTTTTCCTGTCTTTTCAAGAATCAACTTGGCAAAGGGTTAGGTATACATAATGCAGTATTCCATGGTTATGTAGAAGGACAACCTGTGCAATATGGCATCACATTTTTCAAGGCTATATAATGAAAGAGGCCAAAACTGTGTCTAGACCATTTTTCTGCAAGTGAGTAATGTGGAAAATAATAAAATATTTATGTTACATAACGGGAACCCTCTGGTTATGCTTTATTTTTGGAAATGTTAAAAAAAAAAGTGACAGGGTTTCTCTGAAATGAGCATTTACTAACTTAATGGGAAATGTCATGTGGGTTTAGCAGAAGCAATTAAAAAAGCAGCAGACTGAGGTACCAAGTGGAGTGCTCTGGAGTTCTGTTGCATTATACTTGCTGCAAGCCCCTGTCATATGCAGGATTATGTGCTTACCACATTTGCCAGGAGGGCAGATTTTCTCTGTGTCCCCACACAAATGTGTGTCTCATGTATGCTTCTAAGGCTTTTAACTGAGATGGAGTGTGTTTCCACCCTGCATTACCAGTGAGTAGTTTATACTCTACAAGAGAGGAAATCAGAGTTCTGAGTATACTGGTGATGCCCACATTTTCCAAACAGAGTTGGAGGCTGGTTTTGCTGAACTATTGCAAATGAGGAGGTGCAGGATCACCTGCTGTTGGTGATGTTGAAGTGCTTGTCTCTGCCATTGTTAACCCTCTGAGTGCAAAATAGGTTTTGAAATGTTCTCTGATAACACTACATCATCACAGGCATACTTGGCCTTTTCCAAAATGATGCAAAAATACCACAGAAAGATAAATACAATGTTTTTGACATGCCCCCTGGATATTTCATTGCCTCATAGCTGCATACCAATGTTATACCACACCATGCCATTATCTACGTCCTGACAGGGAATTATCCTAGGTAAGGGCTCAGGCATCCTGCTGATAAATTTGATAAGTGAACAGATGCAGGGGGAAAAAAAAAGGAAGGAAGGACTGAAGGACCACTTAGTGGAGAAAAGGTTGGCAGAGAGCCTGAGCCTCAGAATTGCATCTCTGTCGGTGATCAGGTTAGGGAGAATGGACTGACACACATAAGTCATATTACTGATCTTATTTATTCAATTAACAGTACTGAAATCAAACATCCTAATTATTTGATACAAAAAGTCTATGCGAGACTCAGTGTTTTTTAGCACTGGTAGGATTTTTTCACCCCTGCTTTAGTAGCTGTTTGTCTGAGGACTGCTTGCACCAGCCTGTGCCTGGCCACACTGGCACTGGTCACTGGGAAACCCAGATTTTGCATCTTTTCTGGCCAAGTCTGTCATGTTGGATACTGATAGCCAGGCTGTGCAGAGCTGGTTTTAGGGATAAAATTGGATAATGGTGAATAGACAGGGATTGTTGGTGACTGCTCAAGATTTTTATTAGGTTTTTCCCCCATTCATCTGTGGAGGTGTGTTCCCCAAAGTTGATGGAGACAATGTGGTTCCTTCCACAGCTCCTGAGTTAGAATTCAAAGTATGGGGAAGATAAGTGATTGGGACAGGAGGTTTTTATGAAGCCTTACACAGTTTGTGCTCACTGTCATCTGGAGAAGGTACTGTTGATTTTCTGCTTATTTGCTGAGATCTGTGAGAAGGAAAAATGTCTGCTGTAACCCAGTGTTACACAAGCAACACAATACAAAGTAAACATCAGCTTGGATCAGTACGGGATTCCTTGAGTCCATTAGGAGTGGTAAGCTTAGTTATCATATCTGTAAAATGTTCTAAGACATGAAGCTCAGAAAATTAATTGCCCCTGGCTGTTGGCAGATGGAGGGTGTGTGGCAGTACAGGGACAGAGACAGGACAAGGATAAGCCATCAGCTGCTGTGCTGATGGGAGCCTTCACCCCACATACCCTTACTGCTGTGCAGTCACTTACTGCACTCACTGTGGCAGTGTCCCATGCAAATGTTTCAAAGGCTAGTGGAACAGAAAAACCCCAAGTATTTGACAAGCACAGAGGTACAGGGAGGAATGGAAAATTCTTACTACCATCAGGATACCACAAATCGTGCAACTATTGGAAAGTTGGGGAGGCAAGCTGCAAAAGTGATTAGTAGCATACAGAGTACAAGGATATTTAACTATTAGATTCAGCTTTCCATACAGTTCAAAGGCTGCCAGGCATCTGTGTGGCCATGGATATGTTGTTTTCTGATAAGGATATCAGTATTTGAAGAAAGATTAAGGAAATGTGACTGCAAGATCCTACTTTACTTCTGCTACTACAGTTCTGGGCAGCTAAGGAGAGGAGAGAGCCCCACTCTATCCAAATACATAATGCACCACGTGGAAGAAAGATATACTTACTTGGCAGATAAGAGACAGCTCAAAAGATTTCCAGGTAGCTGAATTTCCTTCTAAAATTTCCAAACAATGCAAAATCAGCACAGCTTAGGCATGCTCTGTCCTTTCCCCAGCTTTCTGCCCACTGCCAGTAATATCTATTTAAGACCATTCACATCCCAGTTCAACCAGGGCTGTGTTCCTGTATCAGCAATGTGCCAGTGTATAGCTTGAGCTTTACACAATTAAAAGTTTAAGAGGTTTGTGATACAGAATACAAGTTCCTAAATCAAATAAAAATATTCTTCATTTGCTTCAGATTCTACAATAATTTGTTCCAAATTTCATGCTCTCCATTGGTCCAATTTACACAAACTCACAGTAATTAGCTGCAGAGCTTCTTTTAAATTTACAAAAGCAATCATTCTCTGCAATAGCTTGATGCTATGCCCAAGTCCCTCTGAATAGACTTTAATGACACAGTAACCATGGTTACAATATATAAAATATGCAGCCATGAAATGGGGAAATGTAACAGTGTAATATAATTTTCTCTGAAAAATAAAGAGGTTGGCATATTTGCATTAATTAGGACATCACATTAAGTATTTCATGTTTGCATTCTTTATGAAAATAAAAATCATAAAAGGTAAAGTGATTTTTGAATTCTATTCAATGGCACACAGCACCATTGGGAAAGCATTTTCCCCAATAAAATGGGACATTTTAATTGGACATCTATAAGTGCCATTCTGGTAAATTGAAGTTACAGCATGTTGGGAGCAAGCCGAGAGATCCACTACAACTGAAGCAGCCATATGTCAGAGAGCTCAGGGTTTTAATCTGAGTGGCCACTGGGAGGAAGCAGCTAAAGACCTCGCCTGCACAGCTCAGCAAGTAACAGGAAATCTGTGGAGCAGCACAGCAAATCAGCAGTGGCTGCATTGTGTTTTCAGGCATTCTGCTTTCCTGATGCTATTTGCTATTACATCTGCTTAACTGGTATAAAATAATCTATAGCACACAAATTAAGACTGCTGCTACATGATAATCTGAATATTTTGTGAAAGTTGCAGCCCCCTCCATCACAGCTTAATATACCACACGACTCTCTTGCATGAGGGTTGGGGATCCTGAGATCTCTTGTCTCCTGACAATATGTCTCTGCAGCAGACTTCATTGTACTGGTGGGCTGGATATAATCTATAGCATTTTATCTCTCCAACTTACACCTTCAGTATCTCTACTTTGGTGCTTTATTAGGAAAAGGAGGAAGGATGGCCATCTCAGAGCAAAGGGAGAGGCAAAATGCAGCTCTGCTCTAACTTTTGCTCCAGCCATATTTCATGCTACCATATACATGAAAAATGCAACAGGTTGGGTGCATCCTCCATCTCTAGTTTGGAATTGTAGAGATAATTTGAACCAACTTAGCTGGTTAGGAGTGACTGAAACTGAAAAGCTTACTTCCAACATAGATGCTACCTGTTGCTTTGTCCTGTCCAGGGAACACCTTCAGAGTGGTCCTGACAAGCCTCATCTGCTTAGTTGTACTTGCAGCAGAGATGCCATAATGAATGGCAAATAGTCTGGAAGTGACAGTTTTTATCAATACAAAGGCAGTTACTTTATTTTCTCTTGAAGCATTCATCAAATGATGAGGAGTGTATTTATATAATCTGGTCTCTTCATGACAAACTGATGTGCAAGAGAAAAGATTAAATTAATTGAAAAACATTGATTATGAACAGGTCATTTAGCTCTTGCCTCAAGCAAACTACTTTTGTATCAGCTAGGCATGGAAAGATGCTTTGAGCTCAGCTGTACCTCTTGTTCTCCCAGCTGCAGCCTAGTGAAGGAATCAAAAAGGAAGGAAGATTAACCTTAGAAAATACAAAAGGATGAAAGGTTGGTTAAAATCCTTCCGTTCCATTTAGGTCGGGCTGGCATTCAGCAACTACTTCTGTCCAATTAGGCAACTGGAGCACATCTCTTTTTGTCCCCATTTGAGCAACCTTGTTGCAGAAACAGAAGTGGACGATAACATTTTTATTTCAGCTTCAAAATACAGATATAATATGATTCCATTTAGGGAAATTAGGGAAATGAGACTAGGTTTCTTTCTTCTTCTTTTTTTTTTTTTTTTTGCTAGCATGTTATCTTTTTTTGTTTGTCTTTGATTACTTTTTTTTCCCACCATCCAGAGAAGATGACATAGAAAATGCAATTAAGATTGCCATGCATACATTCTTTAAAATCTCGGAATCAATTTCTGAGATATATATTTTGTTGGTACAGAAGGAACAAAAAGAGCAGGACTCCTTTCTGAATCTTCTGAGATTGCCCTGACCCAGGTGCAGGACCTTGTACTTGGACTTGTTGAACTTCATGAGGTTCACACAGGCCCACCTCTCAAGCCTGCCCAGGTCTCTCTGGATTTCTCCTCACAGCACAGAGCATCTCCTTAAGATATTTGCAAAGCGCTTGTCCCTATGGAATCAAAATTAAATATCAGAAAAGCAAAGGAAAAACTATTTTCTACTCTACTGTATGCTTCCAAAGAAAAACAATGACTAAGTAAAGCACCACCTCCAAACTTCATTCTAAGTTTGAAAGCACTACAGACAACCATCTTCCTTCCTCCCTTCCTTCAATGAACATTAAATCACCAAAGAAAACAAAGGACATGATTTAAGAAAATAATGGCAATGTCCTGGTCTGCCTTGTGTCATTCTGATAAAAAGCATGGTAATATCCTAGTCTTCATTGAGTCAATGCAAAAATTAGCACCGATTTAATTATTTTTCTTTTCATGTGAAACGCAGTTTCAACATTCTCTTCAACGCTAACACTTGACATAAGTACTTCATGACTACTGGTCAGCCAGCCAGAACTGTTAGTCAGATGACAGATCTCATGATGATCAGGGTTTCACAGCCAACATCAGTGACAGTCAGTCAATACTGTGCCCACCTGTCCTGGTTCAGCTCTGCATTTCACACAGTGATACCAAAGGCACCTCCCCACCCTGCTCTTACCCAGACAAACAGCACTGACATGCCCTACTCACTGAACAACGTGTCCTCAAACCATTCTGGTGTTCCCAATAATTCAAGCCTACTAAAAATAGATGTCATTTTAAAGAGTAATTACACACTATCACTATCCTTTGAAACTGAGTTATATTGAGTTACAGCAAAAAAAGGGCAAAGATACAGAGCTGTGCTTCTTATTTTTTCCTGCTATGTTTTTGAGCTATACATTTCTACATGCACTGGGTTCTGTACCCAATAGCAACTTATGGTATCATATGGTATCATGGTTTCTTCTCCAGTCCCACTTCCATGCAAAAGTGTCAGCCAGACACATCTCGGAAGCTGGCTGTTTAAAGACTGATACATGTTGTTTGATATTATTTATGTATGATGCCTCTGTTTTATGGTCAAAGCCAGTGCTGCCCTCATCCAGGAACATTTCCTAATTAAGGGCTGCACCACCCATGGCATTATGGAGGACACCCTGAGAAGATCAGCTGATGCAGTATAGATCACATCCAGACCTGCAGTGGTGTTTAGGTTCTCCCTCCTCCTCAGCTCATGTTGAACTGTATTTATGCTTTTTTGTTCTTTTAAATAACTCTGCTGGCTGATCTTTTTCAGTTGCTTGGAATGAAGAAAGTCTTTGCTTAAAATTGCTGCATTGCAACATCACTATTCCCAGCTATTAAACATCCCACAGCACGAAACACCGAGTCCACACAGGCTTACCTTAGCAAGGGTTCCAGTCAAGCAGAACATGACTCATCTTCTGAGCTTCAGCTGGATGACTTGTGAGGAATTTGCAGGTGTGTGTGTTTGTTTGGATTACAAGGAGACTATTTCAAGTGGAGACAGAATGTTTCATTCCTGCTCCTCAGTCTCACATGCACATTATATTTGTCACTCCTGTCAACATTTGTAAACCAAAGATAATGAGTTAAATATATGCACTTTATTACACTGTTCTGGAAGCCATTTCTGCTTACAACTTGAATTTCAGCTCTTGGCTGTATCCTTTCTTTGGGAGACAGCACTCTCACTGTGCCATTGGAAAGAAAGATCTGTCCCTTTCCCCCCACTCATTTTCAGTTTACTCACCCTTACTTTCAAACTTTATATTCAGAGAAGAGCAACATCTTCTGAAAGTCCAAATATTTTGTAGACAGACTTGGGAAAACTGGCTTGAATCATTTTTCGGGGGAAATTTGTGAGACCTCATTTTCAACCAGTGAAAGTTACATGCAAGCAAATGATGGCCTAACCAGGACCCTGTCAGGTTACGCAAACATGCTCATCCTTTCCAGCACAGGCTTTCCATTTGCTCTGTGTCTATTTTGCTGGATAGCTCAGACTCTCCTGAAATAATTGTCTCATTAGGGATACAGGATACAATTTGTAAACTGCATTCTGTCATCTCAAGAATAAATTATCCCCAAACAGCTACTGAACAGTGAGTAGGAACACAGTCTGGCACATCTATTTTGCATGATTCTTGGAACAAGCAATATCTATATGTAATCACTGCCATTCAGGTAGGAAGGTCAAGGTCAAATCCTTTGCATTCCCTGATCTCTTCTGATCTCTTCCAAAGGCTGTGCAAAAGGGCTCAGATCATTATTCAGCACCACCTAACAATGCATCCAAATAATTTTAGGAAAATCAGATCAGATCTGATTATTCACAAGATCTCCCCAGTGGCCTTTCACAGGCGCATGTGAGACAGGTAAAAAGAGAGGTGAAATAGGCAAAGTAGGAAAAGTGTCTATAGAGAGCAAGGCAAAATTAAGAAGGAAAAAAGAGAACTAGGTGAATATTAACTAAGGATTCAAAATGGGATAAATATGTAAAAATTCAAGCCAAAAAAAGAAATTAACAAGCATAGGATGCAAAGATCATAAATCAAATAATCTCAAAAGATTGTTATTATAGACAGCTGTCTCCTCTTCAGCAGATGCACCAAGAATTTTGCTTCTGAAATTGTCTGACTGCAATTTAATTTTACTTCAAGCATACGACAGTGTCACAAGTGGAAGTAGAATATACAATTATTTTCATTTTCTTTAATTAAAGCAAAATCGCATTCAATTTATACTCTGTTTTCTTTCCTGTAACACTTAAAGAAAAAGATAGCCAAAATGATTGGACCTTTTTGTCTTTCATTACATCTTCCCCTCTCAAACAAGATAATTTGCCCCTAGGTAGTTTAAGTGTTTGATCAATTAGGAATCCCAGATGTAAAAACACACAAGATCTTCATTAACAGAACAGAACAGAGCAGAACGAGAATGAAGGAATTTAATGATGATTTTCCTGAAATGGACAGTGCTAGCAAGTGGTTCACAGGCTGTAGCAGGAGTGCTGCATCTTTAATAAATGAGCAGCTGTGCAATTTCAGGAGTCACACAGTAGTGTATCATTTTGCTCTGAGACACTGGTTCCACCGATTGAATTTTCTTAATGGTTCTGGAAAGTCATTAAGACCTTCCTCCCCGCCTCCCAATTCCTGCTCATCAAAAAATGTCACTGAGCTCTGATCACACACTACAACACAGCATGGGAAAACATATGGGCATCCTCTGCTCTTCTCTCATGGTGCCTAAAGCAGCTGTACTCTGATTGTGTGACTTGTCACCAGCTCAGTGTATATGTCACTGTTGGGAGGAAAGGGTTAAAATCAGAAGATTTGGCCAAGAAAGGTTGGAATAACTTCTCTCAAACTGACCTTGTAGCTGGGAATGCTAAGAATGTCAGTGTAGGAAAACTATGTTTTGTGGCTAGTATTGTTCTTCCTCTGCCTTTGAGAGGTGTAATTCCTGTGTGGAGGCAACTCTCAGAGATGCTCTTGAGCTTCCTGCTGGCGGGGGGGGGAGAGAGAGAGAGAGAGATCCTAAAGGCACAACTTTGTGATAAATTGCGTGTGTGAGAAGCCCTTTGGAGCAGGAGTGCCTACCCTACTGCACTGTGCAAGGATGAACTGAGCCTAAGGGAGCCCATGTCCCCCCATATCTCTGCTGTCCAACACTGTTAGCCAGGTAATGAAAAAACCCCAATCTTTGCATCTCAGCTGTGGTTTGGTGGTCACCCTGGTTATCGGTACGTGTTGATTCACACAGTCACACTGGCACTGTATGCCCATCAAAACAGTCTTAAGATATTTTCAATTGTTTACACTCTCAAGGGAAAATAATTTCAATTTATTGTTTCTTTTTTACTTAACTTGCTTTCTTAATGCTTTTATTTGTTAGGACAGGTCAGTTTGGGATATCACTACTGGGTTCTTGATTCTAGCTAGACCACTGCTGTTGAAGAAAGTGTTTCTTTTTTGACAAACCAGAAGGCTAGGGTGAAGCTCCCTACTTTGAGGAGTGTGCACATTGCAGAGCTGTGGTCAAAGTGTTCTGGCTCTTACAGGTGCTGCCAACAAGAGCAATGTGCAGCTGCAGAGATGCTTGTGTGATGATCTTCATTACAAGCCTGCACCCCAAAAGCCAAATTTCTGTTGCTGAATCTCTGCCATGGAGCTATCAGGGGTAATGATAAGACAAGTTTTTCCTTTGACTAATATCCTTCCACCTTCCTGAGGTATTTCTGATCGAGGATGGTATGTAGGGGGAATAAGAGGAGAAAACTAGGAAATCTTTTTGTACAAAGCACCACTAGAAAAACACTTGCAGAAGATAATTTCTTTCAGCAGAATATGCATAATCTAGAAATAATGATTTGAAGTGCAGACTGTGCACATAGTCATGCAGAAAGAAAGAAAATTTTACAAATGAAGGAATGAAACTCTTCTACTGTGGAATTAATGGGAAACTCCAAGGAAACATTAACTCTGCCTCCAAGAGGTGGTAGACACTTAGCATGCAGAAAAACATTTCTATATTATTTTAAAGGAGTGGCAAAAAATACTGAAAAAATAAGCAAAGGGAATTGAAGATTAACTTTGACATGTAATATTCATAGCCAGAGAAAATAGCTATTATTATTTATGTAGGAAAGATAGACAATATAGGATTCTTGTGGACATCCAGCAATTTGTCTAATAATGAGAACTAATTTCAATCTTGTTCTAATCATAGACAAAATAATGTCACGTATTTCTAATACTCAGATGAAAAACAATGAGCAAACAACAGAACAACCTATTTCACACATAAACACCTCCTTCTGTATCCTTGTCTCCAAGGACTCAAAAGGTTTTGGTTTGTGACCCAGCAATCCAGCTGTATTTGGAGTTGTCCCTGGAGACAGCCTGAGCAGCTTGAGGTCACCCTAGGCCACCCCAGGCTGAGCACTTCATCCTGCCACTCTCCGCTTGTGGAGCCAGCAGGCTGGAGATCAGTGCAGGAGGGACACGATTCAGTCAAGGGGTCTGGATCATAGAGAAGCAGCAGAAAGCGGTTGTCTAGAATCTAGAACCCTGGGTCATTCTGTTTTAATGTCCACACTCTTTTTTTTCTTTTAAGAATTTAGAGTTGAAAATTCATTNTTTTTTTTTTTTTTGCAACAGCAGTATTGTCATTTGGAGAAAAATCTTCACCTGGTGAGTGCTAATTAAATGTTGGTTTATTTGGATGAGTAATCAACACAGTTGCAGGAATCTAGGAGTGTTGCAGATGATCATACCATGAGGCAGCTTTGGGAATCCCAACTGCTCAGGATGATGTAGTTTTAGAATAGTGCTAATCCTGTGATTGACAGTTCCAACATTTGTGCAATTTGCATGCTTCTGAAAATCAATAGTGTCATTGAGGGACATTGTTTCCTTGAGGGAGACATGCCAGGTGTGTGTCTGAGATGCTGAAAGGTGCTGGTGTTCTGCATGTGGGTGACAGGACATCAGGACATGATGCACACTTCAGCACTCATGTAGGCAAAGAGATGTCAAAGGTGAAAAACTTATGGCTGGATGAACTGCTGCCAGAAAGTTGAGTTGTACCTGAAATTGGGCTTCCAACTCTACCATGGAAATATGCGGTAACAAGCACTGTTACTGAATTCTGTATACTGTCTTCTGTGTATCAGGACACAGGGAGGGAATAAATCACCATTTCTATCTTTGGGGTTTTATTAAATGCAATTTAAGCCCACAGTGAAAACTACTGAACACCAGAAATGAAGACTGGCAAAGGCACAGTTCATGGATAAAGACCGTCCCTGCTGCACTCATGCTGGCCCTTTGGTGAGCTGCTGAGAGTGAAGCCCTTGTGAAAATCAAGTCACTGTGTTGGATGCTTGAAATAAAGTTTTCCTTTCAAATCTCCATTTTTCACCTAAGTCTGTGATAGATGAGAAAATGGCTAAATGTCCTTCCCACATAAGGACTCTCTGACAACACATGAGAAGGGTTTGGGCAATTTTTTAATAGATTGGTATCTATATCACAAAAACCATTAAAAAAGTTTGATCATTTGATTTGCTTAGAGCAACATGACTACGAAGTAAAATGGCTACTCCATCTGAAACCATTTGTTACTAGAGAAAGCCATCTATCCTGAAATGAAAAAATACTGTGAGAATGAATAAGGAATAGGGTTTATAAAACTTACAGAAAAATTCTCATAGAAAATGCGTAGTATTTTATAGTAAAAAATCATAGATTATACCATTTCATGCCAAATAAAAAACAACATTTATGTTAAAACCTGAGAAAACAATAAGTTAGTATGCCCTTTTGTCATATGTGCTACAAAATTAAACACCAACCATGTACAACAAATTAAAGCAGGCTTATAGCAGCAGCAGGGCTAGAAAAATTCTCAAAAATTAGTGACATTTTGACTGTATAAAGACAAGAATTCAAGGTTATGGTTGAGCCAGAATATCTTTGGGAAAATCTCTATGGTAGAGAAAGCACTACAAAAACAGGATAAGAAAGGATCAGGGATTTCCTTCGAAAACGCATCTTTAAACAACAGTATCAATTAAGTTATTTACAAAATAACAAGTGAAATAACAAATAGTGCAAATTGTATAAAATTACTGTATTTCCCAACATCAGTTGATTGCAACTGCCAGCAGCAAAGGTCAGAACAGGGTAGAATAGTGATTTCTTTAATAAATGTTCGATGAAGGACCAGGAAGCAGTGGTGATTTGGACTCTATTTCAGTGGGTGTTAAAATCTTGTAGAAAATGTGGCTGTAAAAATAACTATGGATAGGTTGAGTTCTTCATGTTAAATTGCAATATGAACAAATGCAAATCCATAACTAAATTAGAGAACTAGGGTTTCTAATGAAAAAAACCAAAACAGCTTAGACCATATGATGTAATAAAATTTAGGATGTAGGAAATTCCTCTTCCATACCATGAAAAGAACTGGAATGTGAACTGACAAGTCCAGTAGAAGGCACTTGGTGAAACTATAACTGTTGTCTCAAAGACTGCAAATGTAGTATGTATCCTCAGAGAAGGACAAAAACATGATTCTGAGCAACACCAGGCTTCTTGATGCAACTTTTACTGTGAAAAATTTTAGAAAATATTTTGGAGGAATGCATAAGTAAGAGCAGATAGGCAATACAAAGTAGACTAAATTGCAGCATGATTTTGTTAACGATAACTCAAGACAGACTAATCTTTTTTTTCATTTAATGTCAAATCAATGAGTTACTACACAGGAGTATACAGCAGATAGAATCTAGGTTTAAGGTGTTCTTATAACACTTTATAGGAAATTAGCATTTGAGTGGGAAATATGAGGGATTAATGTGAAATGGATAAAGAGCTGTTTAAGGGGGAAAAATTGCCCTAAATCATATTTTGGAAAAACTTATTAGGCTGACAGTGGTTACTATATGAACGCTCAGTATTGAGACCTATGCTCTTCATATTAATGGCCAAAGAGACAGAATCAAATTATTTGCTAATGGAATTTACAGATGACACAAGGTTGGGAGATATTATGAACAGCAAGAAAGTAGAAAATCACACAAGAAAACCTTTCTGCAGAAGACACCGAAACACTTTGGAATATTGTGTTCTATTCTGACCGATGTTGAAGAAAAGCAATGCCAAACAAAACAAAATTAAATTGGAATAAGAACACAGAAAGCTTTGGAAAATGGAGTTTTCATTTTACAGGGAAAAATGAAAAGATTAAGGTTTATTTAGTTTAGGCAAATGAAAGTTTGAAGAGGGTTGACACTTCCTTATATTCAGGGGAAATTGTTAAAAAGGGAGAAGAATTGCTTACATGAATTAAAAATGCTGGTCTAATATCAAATGCTATAAAACAATCATGAGTATTTATTAGCCTAGAAATTTAGAAGATGACTTTTAAACATCCCCAAATTAAATTCATGAGGAGCTTTCAAAAAAAAGGTGGTGAGAACCCGAGTCTGAATTTATTTTAACCTGGCAAATTAATAGAACTGCTGTTTGGCAACCTAAGATGCCTCACTGAAAACGGAAGTCTTTGATTTAAATATATATATATATATATACACACACACACATATATATACGTATATATTAGTCTTTGCTACTTGGTATTTTGGGATCTTCAAGAGACTATGAAGGATGGCTTGCTGGTTGTTTGCATAATATTTACACTGTATCGACATGACATGTGTCATTCTATATTTAGATTTAGGTTATTTAAATTTAGATTTATTCATATTTAGCTTTATTTATGAGGGTCATTTTTAGCAGAAGAAAGGAAAATGTTGTTATCCTTGATAAATATCATCCAACTTCTACAGTGGAATGAATATGAAAGGGGATTATTTCATGTTTTCATGAAACTCTGGATGTTGAACAATTTAAGAGAATGTAAATGGAAGACAGTGGTAGTTCTAGTGTCGTTAAATTCTTAGATGATTGATTGATATATCCTGTTCTAATCCTCAGTGGTAAAACAAACATCAGATCTGGAGTCATACTGGTGGTCTGGGGAAATTGAAGTATTGCTCTTTCTTTTGTCTACTCTGCAACATATGATAGTAGGCCACTTCCTAGTATAGTGTAGGAGTTTTATATATTTGCCTTCCAGGGACACTGATGAGTTCTTGAAATTCTTCCATTTTTCTTATGATCCATTATAATAGAGTTCATTCTTTATCTACTATAGGCTTGAAGTTTGAGATGCTGGGATGCATTCTTATACTTTAGGCTATAGCCTGATACAGATTAGGAATTTCACAAATTAACAGCTGCTGCATGGTTTTCCCAACTGGACAAAACAGAACTGAGTCACCCCTGTGGATTGTTTACTATTACTATTATTATTATTATTACTATTTAATATTTTTGTTTCTTTGCCCTACACTTCTGTAATTGGACAGATGTTCAGTCAGCAGTACAGGGAACAGATAAATGGGTTAATCACCTTTGTTGCCTTCTGCTGGACTTGCTCCAAGAGCTCTGTGTCTCTCAAGTCCTGAGGAAACCAGAACTGGACACAGCTCTCCAGATGTGCCTCCCCAGCGCTGAGTAGACGGGCAGGACCACCTTCCCTGACCGGCTGGCAATGTTCTTCCTAATACATCCCAGGATATCATTGGCAGGCTCATGGAAAGCTTGTTGTCCACCAGGACCCCCAGGTCCTTCTCCTCAGAGCTGCTTTCCAGCAGATCAGCCTTTGGGCTGTACTGGTGCCTGGGGTTATTCCTCCCAGGGGCAGCACCCTGCAGTTGTTTGTTGAATTTCAGACAGTTCTTCTCTGCCCATCTCCTCAGCCTGTCAAGGTCCTTCTGAAGGGTTCACAGCACTCTGGGGTATTGGCCACTCCTCCCAGCTTTGTGCCATCAGTGAATTTGCTGAGGAAGCATCTGCCCCTTCATCAAAGTCATTGATAAATAAGTTAAAGGATACTAGGCCCAGTATTGAACTTTGGGGGAAACCACTAGTGAGAGGCTTCCAAGTAGACCCTGCACCACTGATTACAATTGAAACAAAGTAAAAGATGATAATAATAATGATGATAATAATAATAATACCTGTAGTAATGATAATACTACTAATAATAATTGTGATTAAAAGGAGATGGAGATAGGGAGAAAAACCCCAAGAAATGTAAGTGACGCACAGTATGGTTGCTCACTCCTACTCCCACCTGATGCCCAGCCTGTCCCCCAGCAACAATTAGCCCTTCCAGGTAATTCCCCCATTTTATATACTGGGCAAGACATTCTGTGATGTGGAACATCCCTTTGGCCAGTTCAGGTCAGCAGTTCTGGCCATGCTCCCTCCCAGCTTCTGGTGCAGCTCCTCACAGGCAGCACATGAGACACTGAAAAGTCCTCGACTCAGGGTAAGCACAGTTCAGCAACAACCAAATCATCCATGTGTTATCAACATTATTCTCACACTGAACCCAAAACACAGCCATGTACCAGCTACTACAAAAAAAATGATAGCTATCCCAGCTGAGACCAGAACAGCTTGCCACACTAGGCACTTTCCTCTCTGTATTTTCAGATATAGACTCCAGCTGTTCTTTGTCCCCAAACCTGTAATCATCAATGCTCTTAGCATGAAACCCACAGCCACATGCCACATGGGTGTGGTGAGATGGGTACCATTTAGGCTAGTTGCATGCCAAGTCTCTTCACAGCTTTAATTACCACTGTAGGCTATATCCATGCAGATATTTGCTGATATGATTAGTGAGAGAAACAATAGTACAAAGGTTAACAAAACTGGTCATGGTGCTCCTGGAATTATTATTGAAGTGGACAATCGAGAGGACAGATGTCCCAGTCCTACTTATCTTAGAAACTGTTAATATGTATTGGCAATATTTCAGGACCAACCAGCTGAACAAAATTCAGTATCTTTGCCCTCTATCATATTTTATACTCCTAAATATTTGTTCCAGTAAACAAATTATTGGGTTTTACAAACATCTATTTTACAGAATAGGTCATCTTCTACCCACAGGAGAAGGAGGTGAACTTTGTGTTTCTCTAAGAATCCATGCAGATTTTTGCTGGAAAAGTCAGAAGCATAGTTTTTCTGAATCTTACATTCTTTTTATCACCAGGAGGCAATATACTCTGCCAATCCCATATTCATGTAAATCCAAAAGCCTAAAGGGCGAGATTTACAGAGGACTCTGTGAAAGCAACTTTGCAATACTTGCCAGGTTCTGTACTTTATTAGCTTCTGCAGGAAATGCAGCTCATAGTTACTGCAGTATTAAACTAAATAATGGACTTAATAACATAGCAAAATATATTCAGAGCCCTATGATGCAATATGTATTAGATTATTTCAAAGACAGGACAATCTGAGTCTCTGAAGAAAACCAAATGTAATTAAAATTATTTCTACTCCAAAAATTCACTCCTCATTACAAATGTTGCCATGGAGTATTCCCAATGTAAATTTTATTCAGAGTCAGAGACAGATATTAGCCTTCCTGAAAACTGTGTTCTCTTGAATAAAATAGTGTATGCCTTGGCTTGAGTGAAAGACAAACGGGAAGTAGATGCTAGATTGTGTCAGATAACTTTCAGTCTTCACATTTACATGATCTTGGCAGGAAAATGTAGTATTTGCTGATGCAGAGATAAGAGAGGATCCCATGTGTCTTCAGAGTACAACTATATGGTATTTAAGGAAGTTATTAAACATATGTGGAAAACATTGTCTACAAAATGAAGGAATCTAGTCATAAAAAGTGACGTCCGTTAAACAAAATCCTCAGATTACTTACCTAACTGAGAATACTTTATGATGTGGAATCAGGGCCAGCAGCAGCAGGTCATTTTATTTATCCTTCATTCATGTACATTTTATTTTCTTAATTTAAATATTCAGAGAAGATGAGAATTAATTAAAGAGATTCATAGGGACTGTGAATATAAAACATATGCTGTTATAACACTGTTATAACAAAAGAGCTTGCTGAGGAAGAAATGTGCATATACCTTTTACTTGGGCAGGATATTTATACAGCAGTAGGTAGAAGCACCACTTGCTTACAAACACTTGCTCCTCCGCAAATAATACATTGAAAATTCTTCCTCTGGGTGACAAGAACAAGATCATGATTTCTCTAAAAAGAGACTAAAAAAGGAGATGTTGATACAGCAGGGAAGAGCTACAAGGCAATAATTACAAAACAGTTGATACAACTATAATTGATATACTTAAAAATACTTTGCCTGTGGGAACTCTGAATAAGCTTGAGATAGACAGATGGCTGTCTCTACAAAACAAAATAAAAAAGCCAACTCTGTCATTTCTAGATAAGGCCAACAGGTTTAGATTTTTGATGCATAGCTGAAAAAGTGAACTATATCCAAATGTACTAAAAATACAGTATATTGATGCAGAGTGATGTCACAGAGCTCCTCGATGGCAACTCACTGAAGAACTGGCAACAATCCAGCAGCAAATGTAAATATAGACATTAGCAAAAAGATTTGGCAGAGGTCAAACGGGATTTCTATTTTCTTGTTCCCCAGCCAATCTTGTCCTGTCAACCACCTGCTCTCAAATTCTGCATTTCCTGACCATTGTCATTTCACTGCTAAGTAATGAGTAAGCACTATCTGCAACCACCTGTACAATTTTTCAAGTGAAACCCACAGAATTCCTTCCCCCTTTCCACTTCTTCCTCATTCTCCAGGGACCAAGATGAAAAGCACTCCATCACCTGTACTGGCAAATGACTCTCACAGACACTGCAGCCCAGTGAGCATTTTATGGTTCTATACTCCCAGTATTTCCATCCTCTTCTGCTTTGTGGAGGAAGAGTGTGAGTGTGAAAGAACAGCAAATGAAAGCCCTCCACTGTGATTAGAATCAGCTGCCTTCCTAACAAGCAGCATCCTTCAGATCAAAAGGATGGAAGTAAATGTTGTCTAGGCTCATTCAGCTTCTTGTAGAGAGCCAAACATCCTCTTGCAGGAGGATCAAAGCCTATGTTACTCTGTGTTTTACTGTAGCCTTCTAATAGCTGCCATCAGACATATTAATCAAATAATCTAGGAAGAGAAGATAGCCCAGCAGTTACAATTCTATGTGGTGGAAAATACTCATCTACCAAAAAAGATGCAGTTTGTGTTCCCCTTGTGACAGGCATTGATCAGGCACCTGTGGGCAGCAGGGGAAGGACAGACCCTTTGTCCTGACTGCCCTGTCTCTGTGTGCTTATTGTTGGAGCCCTGTCATGAAATTGCTGTGACAATGTCACATCAGTACTTTTATACATTTAGAAGAAACCCTGTAAAACCTGGATTTACTTTCAGTCAAGATGGCCAATGATTTAGAAAAAAGAACATCAGTGCCCATGCACCATTTCTCCAATGTCTGAGAAATTCTTCAATTTGTGAACATTTGAAAAATAGATACTTACAATACATATCATTAATCTTTCAACAGAGAAAAAGACACATTCTCTTTGTGCATTAAGCTGGAATTCAGGAAAGAGGCTTCAATCCCTTTTCTTGGTGATAAATGTGATATGGACAGCCTTCTGGGACCTTCTGGGACAATTGTTTGAATGCTTCTCAGAAATGGTGTCTATGTTTTTCATTAAATTGTCTAAAATCCAGTACTGCTTGGATAAAATTTTAACTTTTTTATTTTCTTTCTTTAATTTACTCAGAAGGAATAGAGAAGAACATGCAGTAGAGACACCAATCATTTTATCCTGCACCAACTCAGCATTACAGAAATTGAACTTTGCCAGATAACACTTCAGATGGAGAGTCATCTTTTCTTAGGAATGTAATTTTTTCAGCAGGATAAGAATCTAACCTTGACATTACAAACAAATAGTTTGCAGATATCAAAGTTTAGAACTGCCTGAAAAATAGCAGGCAAACTGTTTTTCAGGCTTATTTCTTGCATGTGGTTAAAGAAACTTTGTCCTTAACTCTGCTTAAGGTGTAGATCAGAACCACTCCAGAGAGTTTCAAGCCCACCCTAGGCAGACCCCCAGAAACAGTGAAATCCTGGATCATAAGTAGCACAACACTTTCCTTATTTCATTTTGTGCTACTGCAGCTCTGATTCCTGATGCCTCACACTACGAAGACAGAGCTCTGCTTACTTAAGCCCTTTGGGATAGTAGTAAGGCCACTATATTTGATGCAAGAACACTTAATAAAACCAAGAGAGAGTATATTGCTCTTCAAAGACTCATGTACATAAAAACAGAGAAACTACCCCTCAAGCCATAGATGCAAACAGCATACAGATTATTTTCTTCTGTGAACAATAGAGGGATTCAAATGAACAGAGATATAAAATAGCTAATTTTATCAGTCAGTGAGATAACTTGAATTTACAGGCATAAATTCAGTTCTTCACTGATATAAAAAGCCCCTCAGAAAGTAAACACAGGACAGATGTTTCACCCATCTTTATGTTCACTAGGTGTCTTGAACAACGAAAGATAATTGTTGACAGTACTGGAATTGCTACTGCAATTACTTGAAAGAGAATCCTTATCACATCTGTTACACAGAAGTTAAGTGCCTTTCTGGCAGTAAAATGGCTTAACAACCCAAAACACCTTAATTTAAGATTGCAAATGGATTTGCCCCAAATGCAGTTGTGCAGTGTTACTCACTATCCTGTTATTTTATTAAATTGATACACAGAATATCTACAACTAGCTCATGCTACACCTCAACTCATTTTCAGACGAAAAACCTGACAGTGGAGTGCGTATTGGATGCTCCATTTGAATTAATACGAAATATTTAATCACTTACGGAATTCCTAAGAAGCCAACAGTGACCAATATACCCCTCTTATGGCCTGACTGACTTAAAATGTTCATCAAGGCACGGTTGACATGATGGGCCTATAAGCTGATGCACCCCTCAAATGCTGCTCTGATTCCTCTGGGTAGGAAATGACTAGAAATGGCTCTAAGGTCACAAGATGCACCTGCTACTATAGCTCACTTTTCTTTCTGCTGTTTTCAGCCAGGAAGAAAATCTTAGAGAATCAACATATAACCAAGGATCACAAGTCACCATCTTAGGATGTGAATTTCTTCTTAAGGAAGAAAAGCACGATGCAGGGGCACCATTGGAAGCTTACCTTCAGGAAAACAGAGAATCTGAAAATGTCAGCAGAATTTTGAAATAAATTATTTCCAGGAAAGCAGGAAGGGCTTCACTGGAACCTTTCTAAAAGCTTTTTATCGCATAATGGTAAGAAGTATGTTAAGATGTGGCTTGCCAAACATTTTTGAAAGACCTATTCAGCTCTCAGTCAGTGAAAAGAGCCCTTGCTTCTGACATGGGGTGAACTCACCAAGGGGCTGAAGGTCACCACAAGGCAGCACTGATAGCTCTTCTGGAGGCCTTATTAACGGCATGGCTCGCACAACAAAAGGGTAGTTTTAATTTTGTGGAAAATACCATGTATTTCTTCTTTGGAGAGAACTGCAGTACTTTTCTGACATGATATACTGCAGTGTCTTTCTGATACAGTGTCATCATATAAGAAAAGAGAGTTGTAAAACAGATACACCAGTGAGCACCACCCATGTTGTGGTAGGAATCTTGCATCTACATTCTGCAGCTAATAGGTATTTAGCTCTAAAGGCTTTTTAGTGTAATTCTGGTATAGGTGAAATACAGAATAAATGCCTTAAAACTTAAATTACAAGGACTTAAGAATTCACTTGGAGTATAAACCACAGCAGCAACAGAGGAGCAGTTCAGAGCACAAAGAAAAAATGAAGCAGTCTTATGAGAGAAACTCAAGGAGGCAGATGGCAATTAGGTGTCAGTAAGTTCTCATTAAAAGTGGATGGTTTCCAGACTCAAAAGAAAACTCTTTGAAAACATCTTTTGGAGCAGTAGAAAGAAAAAAGAAGCACTAAACCCCTTAAAAGGTATTATAAAATATTTTCTTTTCACTTTTATTTGGGAAAAGAGCGAAAAAGTTATATGTGGAATCTGTAGTTCTGTCACATAATTCAGATTTCTGCTGCTATAGGCTTGCAAAACAGATGTGTTCAAACTAGTAGAAAAAAGGCAATAAAGTGGAAAAATAAAAGCATAACTAAAAGATTGTTCTATGCTTTCTTCCTGTGTGTTAAAAATAATGAAGTCATTATAACTGACATTCCTAAAAATAACCTGCAGTAACAACCTTGGAGAGAAAACACCGATTTGTCACCTGTAAGACGCAAAGTTAAAGACTCCTTTTGCCTATTATCCTCAAAAAATAATGCTGTGAAAGCTATTAGGCTCAGAGCATGGCTGCTTACTGTCCTCAAAAATCCTATCAGTAATGTAACACCAGCTCAGGCTACTGTTCCTTCAGCTACGTGAGTTGAACCAAGAGCATCCACATGGATGACTGCAGTTCCTTCCTGGTCTACACACAAAATGTGTTCATCAGGGCTGAGCATCAGTGAGAACTGTGTCCCTGTGCACCGTGACCTGCAGGGGTCTGGCTGCAGCCCCACACTGGGGGGGCATGCACACATATGCAGCTTCTGAAGGCTACCAGTACCTTCCACAGGGGTTGAGGAGGAGAGAACTGAGCAGTTCCCAGCTCTCTGTTGTTCCTGGCAGGCATTTCTGTGCAGCTGGGACAACAAATGGCAAGTACAGAACTGCTGGGCATAGCCTCCCCCCAGGGCCCAAGAGGACAGTCACGCAGCTTCTGCTGCTCAGTAGGACACTGGACTGGGATGGAAAAGTCTACCACAAGGACTGTCGTACATGTCACTTAAAGAATCTCAAAGGACACCAAACACTTGTGTTTAGACAGCTGAATCGGTGCTGGAACCCCTACACACCAGAATCACAAACACCACTTGCATTTGTGGGCTTACTGCATGTTTCAGAGCTTCTCCATTGCAATGTGTCAGAGAAGAGCACTTGGGGACACCTTCATCAGCTTTGGTACAGCTGCATAATGTCTGCAAGGGCACTTAAATAATGTACTCAGCCTGCAATGCTGCTTGGCACTGCTGTCTTCCATGAACTCCCCTCCCCAGTCCTCTCCTGAGGGGTTCTCAGCAGCTCACACAAAGCCACTTGCCAAGATAGGCACAAACTAACTTACAACTTATTTTGTGCTTATCTTTAGGATGACAAAATCCAACCTTACAATAGAATGGAGTTTTGGAGTTACCATAAAATGCTGGGCTAAGGAAGCAAAATGTCAGGGGATTGCAGGAGGTTTCACAGTCATACAGATGGAAATGGAAGAACTCCATGTTCTACCAACAACACTGAAGGAACCTCATCCCCTGTCCCAAATAGACCTCCACGTAGCTCAGGGGACAGAGGGAGACAGCAGGCATCTTTGGGCACAGGGAATCTTGAAAAGGGGCCAGAGAGCTAGAGGGATAGCTCCAAAGGGCTTTGGTGAGCTGGACTTGTTTCTGCTGCTGGGCAATAATGGGAAAGCTGCACTTCCTCCCCAGAAACCAACACCTCTCACATCCCAACTCTTGCTCGGACAGCAGCAGTGCCTAAGCTGGTCACATGGCTATGTGCTGTTCCACAAGCCAGTCTTTTCTCCTGCTAGAACAGGAAAATAAGTATCACAGGACATTATTTGGGTTATTTACATCACCCCAGCAGTCTGTGACCTATCCTTGGAACTGACAGCAAGACCCATGCACAGCCAGTTCAGCCAGTGTGAACAGAGATTTCTGTTCTCCTGAGCTGCAGTTCAACTAACCTGTGCTAGATACTGCACTTGAATCCTCCTCTACCTTCTCTGCCAACCTAAACTAAATCAACTCTATCTACTTTCCTGGGATGATGCTTTGTGGGTGTGAGAAAGTAGAAATTGAAGACTTGGCAGTCTCAAAGCTTGTCTCCATTTGCAATCATTAGTTTAACTTAATACACCTGAATGACTTCATTTGTACTTAGCCTAGCTTTAGGGAGCACTGGCACTCAGGAAGCACCACTCCAGCTACTGGAGTGATTTGATTAGCATCACTGAGTGATTAGATTAGCAGAGTGGCTGGACAGACTGTTAATTACTTATTGTAGTTCCAGCTGATGTATCCCCACAGCACCAGAGGCTCGAGCTATGCATTTGCATAGACAAAACCTGTGCATGCTTATACTCAACGATTTGTAATTCACAGCCTTGCCTGCAGCCAGTGCTTCTGGTCCCTCAGCTTACGTGTCAGAGGTCCATACCAGCTGCAAACTCCTGTGTTAGCCTGGACTGGGATCATTACGTGGTGCTGAAAATGTCAGCAGGAGAAACTATTGGTTCTTTGTCATCACTCCAGCAGAGACCTATTTCAGATTCTCTGGGTAATGCTGTTTCGGGAGTGATGTTTCTTGGCACGCAAAAATGCCTCATTGCAAAATACTATCGTTTTTTGATGCTGTTACAAATACCAGCAGCTTTCACCATCTCTGAAGCTCTCCTGTGTTCCAATTATGGCAAAAAAAGCTTCGAGGAAATAACTCTAGTTTTAAGTCTGGGGCTCCAGAGAAGTATGTGCTCACATTCTATTTGTGATCGTTCCTGTTCAAGGACAAACGAAAATAAAGTGAGTAGGAAGTGAAAGTAAGATTTCTCTCTATGAACCTAGTCCCCTGTGAGCTACATGTTTAAGCTCATTGGTCACCTGGGCTGCTAAAGGCAAGCAAATTCAAAAGGCCATATTCAAAAAATGCTGCTTTTCCTCCCTTTTGTGACTTCTAGGAAATGCAGCCTTATTGAGTGCTTGATACTTTGGTAGATAAAGTTCAGTGAGATGAATCCTACCCTTCCTGCTCTCTGCCAAAAGGAAACAGACCTATGCTGCTGCTCCTCTGCCAAGAAATAGCAGACGTTATGTTTCCCCACATGGAACAGCGCTCCGGATTATTGTGGAATTCCCTTTCTATCAAAAAGCAAACCAAAATAACCTGTTCAGATATAATTGAAAGATTTTTAGGAATGTGGAAGAGCTGTTTTTTTCCAGGATGCCAGAGAAAATTTAATGTTCTGTTAGATTGTTACAAATTCCCTTGTTCCTACAGGTAGTAAAAGCATGCAATGTACAAAGGGAAAACATAAAGTAATACTCTCAAAATATAAAACTGATAAGGAGAAGTAGAATAAGAGGATAGGGCTGTGAGGCTTTGCACTGCTCCCAGCAGTCGATTTTTGCACAGTAAAAGCATAAAATCCTGCAATACTGGACCTACACCTCCTCTGCACTGGGAATTTCACTATATGAGGTGTGAGGCAATGAAAAATCAAGGCCATAATATCCTACTGAGCTTCTGAGTCATCTTATTGCACTGAAGTAAAAGCACTTTAGAAAATACAAGCCATCTGTGATGTTAAATGCAATTATCTGATTTGCCTTAATAAATGCTCACAAATCACTGCTAACCACTTCAATTTTTCAACACTGTTCTGAGTCATTCATAAGCAGGTAAAGGTCATTGTGCTCAGACCTTATCAAGTCTAATCATTATCAAGTCATTATTTTCTGCAATAACACAACTACTTCCCTCCAAACCCAGCACATAAAAGAGCTTAACAGGAGATGTAATTTTTTTTTAGCTCTGTCCTGGTTTCAGCTTCAACCATGACAGCTCTGACATTCAGAGCTAGGTATATTACATTATAATACACTATAATACACTAGGTATACTATATCAAAATCAACACAGTATTGGCTATTACTTACAGCTTGTTCCTATTGGATCAAGGTAAGCGACAAACATTACCGTTGTTAAAGGTCAGATCCCAAGCTCTGTATTTCAGATTCCTCACAACTTGGGCTTCTGTACATCAGGAATTATCCAGATATATCCCTCTTCTATCTGCACAATAATTCTGCCCGAGTGTGAAAGGGGCACTGTGATTATACAAATTATATATTCTGGTTGCAAGTGCACTATGCTCGGGATGTGGCAGCCCCATTGGGCATGCACAGATGATGTTCTAGGCAGGCTCTGTACAGATGCACAAGTCCCACACTGCACAGGTTCATGTATTTCTTGCCAGGGAGACCTGTAAGAACTACAGTGCTACCTAAAGCTTTATTTCTCAGAAGTTATTTACACATGTAACAAAAGCTACAAGTATGAATTTAAAATCTATGCTGCGTAAGCATAAAAGTTTGCAGCTGGTAATCAAGAAAAGCTGCACGTGTTACCCAAATCTGAGCACACTGAGCACAAATATCAGTGCACACACCAGCCAGTGTCTAACGTGTGAGTGTAGCAGGAGTGGTTTGAATGCTCAACCAGTAAAAAACAGGATAGTAGCTCCGCTGCAGACCTGGTCCAGGTTTCTCAAAACAGCAGAAGAAAATTGCTATAACCAGCAGGAGACACTGTCCAAGCATGAAGAGGTGGTGTTAGGAATGCCAAAGCCCACCTGGGGATGTATCTGCATAAAGGACGACCAGAAGAGCTATACACCTATGTCAAGAGGGAGACTGGGGAAAAATACGGGCGTGCTACTGCATGGATAACAGGCTGTAGTGACCAAGTACATCAAAAAAGCCAATGTACTCAACGCCTTTTTCACTTCATCTTTACTTGTAGGACCAGCCTTCGGGAACCACAGTCCCCTAGGAGCAGTAAGAACTAGCACAAGGAACACAGACCCTGGGGTAGATGAGGATTAAATCAGGGAACATTTAAACATACTGGATATATATAAACTCGCAGGGCTTGATGGTTTGCACCTGTCAGGTGCAGAGGGAGTTGACAAACGCAAGTGCAAGATGACTGTCAATTATCTTTGAAAGCTCATGACAATTTGGGAAGATTCCTGATGACCAGAGGATGAGGAAAAGAGCAAATCTGGACAACTACAGGTCAGTTTGCCTCGCTTTATCCCTGTGAAGGTGATGGAGAAACTAATCTGGGAAACCACTTCCTGTATTTAGGATAGGACTACCAGTGTATTGGAATCCATGGTCAAAAATGGATTTGCACTGGGGAAATCAAGCCTGACTTGACAGCCTCCTATGATGAAATGACTGGCTTTCAATTCTGTGTCCAATAACACTGTCTTAGAAAACTGATAAAGTACAGGCTAGGTAAGTGGTCGGTGAGGTGGATCAAACTGGCTGATACACTGAGCTCAAAGGATTGTGATCAGCAGCACAAAGTCCATTTGGAAGCCAGACATTAGTGGTCTGCTTCAGGGGCTCATGCTAGGGCCCATACAGTTACGTCATTAATGAACTGGGATGATGGAACAGTGGGCACCTTCACCAAGTGTGTTGATAATCTCAGACTGGGAAGAGTGGCTGATACACAGGATAGTTATGCTGCTGTTCAGAGAAGCCTGGACATGCTGGAGTGTGTCCGCTGAGGACCATGAAGATGATTAAGTGGTACCATCTTCAGGAGTATCTCTTACTCAAGAAGAGGCTAAGAGAGATGGGCCTGTTCAGCTCATAGAAGAAAAGTCTCTGGGGGCATCTCATCAATATCTATAAATACCCGATTGTGGGGAGTAAAGAATGTGGAGACAGATTCCTCTCAGCAGTATCTTCAGAAACAAGGCAATGGCTGCAAACATACAGAAAATTCCATTTAAATCAGAAAAGAAACTGAAGAGAGATCAAACACTGGAGCAAGTCACCCAGAAAGACTGTGCAGTATCCACTCTTGGCAATATTCTAACCAAAACAGACATGACCCTGAGCAACCTGCTCTTATTGTCCCTGCTCTGAGCACAGGTTTAAACTAGATGATCCCTAGAGCTGCCTTCCACCCCCAATGGCTCTGCAACCCAGTACTTGCAGGTTACTTACAGCACTGAATTGTGCCAGTCCACATCAAGTTGCAGTTCAGCAAACAACAGCATTAGTCAGGATTGTTTAAACAAGTTACTCAATTGTTTGCCAACTGATCACATGGACATGCTATAGTAGACTGCTTCTCTAGTTCTGTTTAAATACACATCCCCTATTAGGTATGGTTCTTTCATTTTTTATGAGGAATGCTTATGTGGCAGGGCTCAGTGATTCACACTCTCCAATCATGAGCAAGGAGGGCTCATGTGCACTTTTCAATGTGTTACTTTTCTCTGCAGGAAAGGGACACAAACACTTTTCAGGAAAGCACAAATCTCATTCACTGATATCAGATCTCCAGTACAGACTAATGTATCTGAGGCTGTCACTGAAACAGACAGATTTTGCATCAGTGACACTACCCTCACTTGTTCCCACTTCATACCACCCAATTCCTTGTGCTACCACACTGGGCAGTCATCAGTGAATGAGAGCAGGTAACTCATGGGTGTAACACTCAACACGCTTTGTACCAGATTTCAGAAGAAAGGAAGGCTGTTTGAGGTTAATGGTAGCAGGAAGGTAATCCACCACTTTAAGAAGTGCTGGTTCAGGGCAGCTAAAGGCATTCATGAGATCACAGGATGATTCAGGGTAAAAGGAACCACAAGATGTCTGTAGCCCAGTCTCCTGCTCCAAGCAGGATCAGGTGCAAGATCCAAGCAGGTTTCTTATGGCTTTGTGTGGGAAAGTGGGGGCTTGGGAATCACCAAGGATGGTGGCTGCAAAACTTCTCTAAGCACCAACCTGCTCCTATAAATGACTGTCCACAGAAAAAGGGTTTCCTTATACGCAGCCTGAACCTCTCTTTTATCAGTCTACGCCCAGTTTCTCCCAGCCTTGCCCTGTACACGAGTGGAAAAGCCTGACTCAAAAAGCTGCCATGTGAGGCAGTCACAGCTGTGGTCTCTGCCTGCAGCCCTACTGCTGCTTTTGGACTGTATTGCTGGGGGAGTTGTCACAAACTTGATTTGGGAGGAGAATCTGTGGCATGTTTCCACATTTGTATAAAAATTATCTGTAGTTTACCATAAAGCAATGAATGGAATAACCCATCAAAACATTTGATGATGGCAAAAGACAGTACTATTCTTTGTGCATAAGACGTAAGTATTACTGGAAAGTGGAATTAACCTTACACTTATAACAGGACTGACATTTTTATATAGTGCTGTCTGCCTCAGACATGTACAGATCATGTTAACCCACCCACTTCCCTTCCCTGATCCTCTATCAAATGAAGTAAAACACAAAAAAATCTATTAATCTTCTGGGTATTTTAACACCCACATACCATTTTTTCCTTGAAATTGAGAGCAGGGATCATGATTCTCTAAAAATATTTTAATTTATTTAAAAAAATAATTAAATAACTGAAAAAAAATTAGAGAAAACACCAGATAATGCTGCAATAAAAAACACACCTTCCAGACATCTTGTGATTGTTTTTGAGTCTCCTACAAATCCCTAAATGCATTTTCTGTAGTATTATGGATTATGATGCAAAATATTTTTGACAATTAGGAAATGTAGGAGTGTAATATAAACAATAGTCAAAATATATTTCAGCAACAGTATGAACAAACACTATTAATTATAGAATTAGACTATTAAGCTAGTAAAATCCAAATTTCATTGCCTTAGTGACACTTAAAATCATATTACATGTATTTTAAACACGTTTATCTGTATTCTCCTTGCCTAATAGCTCTTCTGAAGTCATTCTCAGACCCCAGAACACTACTTCTGAACATTAGTGCTTACACTTTGACACATACCATACCTTGGGTCATTTTGTGGTACTAAGACTGGACCCACACTAACATAAGAATCTGTTCCCATGAATCAGAGCCTTATACCAAGTCTGTTTCTCCCCTTTTCTCAGTATATGCATACATGGGTTTAAAATGAAATTAAAAAAAAAAAAAAGAAAAAAAAAAGAAAAAAGCAGCAGCTATGCACCCAGCATTTTCTATTTACTCTGTGTGCCTTTCATGTATTTGCATGAGTCTCAGCAGGTTTCTTAGGAATTGCCACTTTCTCGAGAAAAACAGAGAATGCAGAAAAACTCCACACCCTCCTCCTCTCACTCCAGACCTGGCACCCACTATTCCTCAAGCTGTTTTTTCAGCTATGTGGCTGACTCTGACAAAGGGAGGGAAATTGAAAGGAAATTTTCTACTCACTGCTTCGACACCTGAATTTCAACCTGCTTCCTTCAGTGTAGTGTCCATGAAACTTACTTGTTTTTCATGAGCAAGTACAGTTCCTGGCCTAGGGCTTGTGCTGAGCATGTGCATGAACCATCTACAGCCCTTCCCTTTTCTTCTTCCAGCCCTCCCTACTGGCAGAGGCACTGTAGTGGAAAGCCCCACTTCTCCATCCTCATCAGAATCAAATCTGTATAGTCTTCCACATGTTCCTGCCACACCTTTTCCCAATCTCAACGTACTTATCAGTTACCTTTGAAATACACACCCATTTCTACATATTCTTTCCCAGGAATACATAAGGCAATGTAAGAGTCCAGATACCAAAATTTTAGGCAGATGGTGTGGTCCTGCTTCTGTCACACTTGAGTTTGACAACAAACTTTGATTGGTTTCAATCTCACCATCACAATTTAGGCCCACTCAGCTAAGCAAATCACAGCCAAAAATATTCAGACATGGCTGTGCTGCTGTTCACTGCCAGAGACACATGGTGCCTGACTTGAGGTCAACAATTTTCAGATGTTTCTTTAACTGTTCCTGAAAACTGCTCCTGTGCATGTGTTTTGGGCACCCAAAAGAAAATAATAATGTTTGAAAACCTTGGGTCACAATGATATGGCAGAAGTACCTTGCTAACAAGATCATCAACGAAGATGAGTGAGAATTTCACTTTTTTACAGAAAAGACTTAGAAGCACAAGGGGTTGCTTAAAGTTTAATGACTGCTGAATTTCTGTAAGGTGAAAGAGGAATAAAAAGAGAAAAATGATGATGGATAACAGTGTAGTGAAGTATACAAGTCTAACACCTTGTTTAGACTTCAGAACTCTCGTAGTAGAGCAACGCTGTTGATGGACATTCATCAACTGTACTTTCATCTGATGTTAGCTCGCAGAAATCCTATTCAGAAATAATTAGAATGGCTAAGGAGCCTCTGGTCAGTATTGCCTTTTCATCTGGTGACCTAGGAGACAGTACACAGCAAACTGACTGTGGCTGTGACAAACCAAGTCTGTTTAAAGGAAGTTTGCTACACTTTTAAGATAAAGTTTAGAAGAAACCTCTCTGAAGTGAGGCAAAGTAAAAGGAGAATCAAGAAAACAAGGCAGAGAAAACAAGAAATAGCTCTTTCTGAGCAGAGAAAGACGGTCTTTTTCTACACTATAATTTAGCAGGGTGTTTTAAGAAAGCTAGCTCACTCTCACCTGATGCCTCTGAAAGCTTTTCTCAAAACAGATTGTACTTTATCATAGATTAATTTAATCAATTCACAGCCTCTTTTCTCTAATGAACAACATACACTAAATTACAATTTGTCTAGTTTTGACCAGAATTTGTTAAGTTTCTGATGATTTTATATACTGTTAAATATTAGGTTTCACTAGCTATTAGGTATCACACACTACACCTTTTAACATCTGTCATGCCCTATTTGCTATCTAGTCACAGCCATAATTTTGCTGTTCTTCAGCAGGCATGAAGTTGTAATTAAAAACTACAGGGCTGTTTAAAGGGCTCAGTAAAATTGTACTCACCAGGGATGTCCTCCGGGTCCAGAGCTGAAATGTAGTTACTAGTCAGAAATTCAGCATACTAATGGGGATAGGACTCCAGCTCTCCATGTCTATGCCACTTCAACTCTGAGCCTTGATTTATTCCCTCCATGGCTCCCAATTAATTCCAAACAAGAAAGCACTGCTTCACATATGCATCAGCCAGGTAATTACACCAACATATCTCCAAATACTGTCACAGTCAAATAAATGATTAATATTTGAATACATAAGCTTAATATAAAATGTCATCAAAATCACAGAAGCTGTATGTGTGTATTACATGTATTTGAAAACTGTGATATCTATGAACATCCTATTTTCTCCTCAGAAAGCACGTGAACATCAGTCCATTCTGCCAGCATATGGGATCAGGTGTGTGACTGTATTGCACTTGGGAGGACAAGCATACCCTCTCAATTTTTTTTACTTATAGTGTATAGTTTACTTACAGCACTTACTGAGTATGCCTACCACTTTGCAAACACATGAACTACAAGGCTTCTGCTCCACGAAACTTGTATCTGGACTCATGTACAACACAAAGGCAATAGTTCAAGTGCTTGTGAGAGCAAATAATGAGCCAAGTCTTCAGGGCGAAGCTGGTTATTAGAAGGCTTAAGGAAAGAGTAGGGCTTCAAGACATTTCTTATAGGCTCTGAGCTTCCTTCATAAAATAAAAAATGAAGACCAAATTTTTAATTAATTTAGATATTTCACGGATGTCAAAATTCCTGGGGTTTGTGAAGACTGTATTCACTTGTATATTGTATGTTCTTGTACTCTAATTTGAGGTTTGTTTTACAAAAATAACTTGTCACAAGTAACACTTATTAACCAAAATAGTCACTGCTAACAAACACGTGGCACTGTTATCATGCCCTATCTGGGTTTCCCTTGCATATTCAGTCCCTTTGCTGTTGCTCTCGATTTTAGCAATGACATAAATTTGCTGAGTAGAGTAACTCATAGACTCTTTCTGGGTACTGATACATTTAAAATGGGAAAAAAAAAGTCTACTTCTGAAGTGGAAAAAACTCTTCAAAACCTTTCTGATATCTCAAAACTGTAAAGTGCATAAACCCACAGATGTTTTCCAGGAGAGATGAGGGTGGCAGGCTGTCTGGTGAAAGATTTCTGAGGACCTGAAGCAATGGCTCTGCTACTGTGTCCCTGATCTCCTTCGTTGTCGGGATTTGTCGTAGGACATGTCAGAATGGGTAAGATGAACAGAAACTGAGGGCCTCGCTCGGGGGTGAGGTGCTGACTGCTAGGTTCCGGTGCTGTGTGTGCCTTTTTCTTTCCCTGACAACTGACTCCTCCGGCCGGCCAGGGAGTGCGGTGGGGCGGGACGGGGACACGACGGGCTTATCCTGGAGCCGTCAGCCTGCATGTCTGAGATGACTGAAGTCCTGCAGAGAAACATCCCAGAGCAGTGAAACGAAGCTTCCCGGGGCAGGGTGCCCGCGCAATCCCTGTCCCACGCCCGCCTCGTGGGGGCCCGCAGTCCTGCCGCCTCTCACGGCCCACGGCCGGCCCTGTGCTGCTGTCCCTGCCGGCCGGGGACACGCCGAGGCGCCCCAGGGCC
The DNA here is from genome assembly GCA_013397075.1 of Rhabdornis inornatus. NCBI lineage: Eukaryota > Metazoa > Chordata > Aves > Passeriformes > Rhabdornithidae > Rhabdornis > Rhabdornis inornatus. The sequence continues at coordinate 1,482,181 of VWZS01007728.1, read as the reverse complement.
CCGCTGGCGGCAGGGAACGCCGGTGCCTGGCCGGGCGCCCATTTCCCGGGACTACGTTTCCCAGGGATCCGCGGCGCGGCCCCGCCCGCTGTCAGCGAGCGCTGCAGGTTGATCGCCGCGGCTGCAGATGAGCGGAGCCCGCGCGGGCGGGGGGGCGGCCGGGGCAGCGCCGCCGGGGCCGGGTCGGCGGCCGGCGCACTATGCGAGGCCGGGAGCATGGCGGTGGAAGGTAAGGGCTTCGCGTCCCCTGCCCGCCGCCCCCGGGGTCCCTCCCCTGTCTCCTCCCCCGGCCACTCACCTGCGCCGTGGTGGGGCCGGCCCGGCCCGGCCCGGTCCGGCAGGAGAGCAGTGTCTGCCGGCGGGGCCGCTCTGCCGCCCGCTGCCCTGGCCTCGCCCGCAGGGCACCCCCTGTCCCCGGCGCACCTCGGCCCGGCCGCCCGCCCGCAGCGCCGCGGCTGCCCCGAACCAGGTGCCATGGAGCCGGGCCGCGGCTGTCGCCCCCGCCCGTAGCGGGGTAGGCGGCAAGGGCTGCCCGGAGGCTTCGATCGGCAACTTCCCGGCGGGCCCGGAGGGGCCGCCTCTCCCGGCAAGGGCGGCCGACCTGCGCCGCCTCCCTCCGGAGCGGCCCCGGGCGCCTCCCCCGCCCTGCCGCCCGTCGGTCTCCTGCGGGCGCCCGGACGCCGCCGCCCCTCGCTGCTGCCCAGATGCCCGAAGTGCCCCGAGACCGCGATGCCCACGGAGCTGCAGCAGCCCCCGGGCGTCCCCCGCGTGGGCGCAGAGCTGTGCTCGGCTCCTCCTTCCCTCAGAGGGATGGAGAAGCCGAAGGGCCGAGATGTTCAGCTCCTGGACAGCCGGGAGATGTGAGGTGTTCATAAGGTGCCCGGCTCCGGGGGAAGTACTCCGTTGACTGAGGCGATAGCTACCAAGCCCTGGGCAGGTGGATGCTTTGCTAGGTCTTCCAGTGAATGCTGGGTTCCCTTTAGCCGTCTAACATTGACTGTGTGTTCCCTTTCTTTTGGGTCTTTTGGGAAGTTGGAGGGGAGAGGTGTATGAGAAAAGGCAAATCTGCTTTCCTGCTGTCTACTCCCAAAATACACTCGGTTTTCTAGCGCTTTAGACTGAGGCAGTAACAGTCCTCAGTCTGTCAGGGGTTTGTGCCTCATCTTGCTTTATTTTGGTGCTCTTGGGAAAATTTAAGAATCTGACCCCTTCTCCTGTGCCTAATTTTGTGTATGTCAGTATTTTTGTATGTTCATCTTGTGACTACAGTGAGTTTTGTTTCTCAGTTATGCTGAAATCTACAGTTCTATCAGAGAAACTTGCTTTATTGCTGAAAATCATGCTGAAGCTGTCTTTTGCTGAGTACCCAAGTGAACAGCGCAAATGATAGTCCAGCAAAAACTTAAAAGTCCTGGAGGCAGTGGGGAGCTTAATATCCCTGAAAACCAACTTCCTATGCAAATTCATATAAAGGTAAACAAGACCACTATGTGTCAAAAGGTGTCTGTCAACATCCCAACTTGTTCATCATAAGTGTAAGCCTCTCCATAAGGCAAATATTTCTTAGGCACAGGCTGCTTTCCCGAATGGCAGTTTTGAAGACTGGAATGATATGAAGAAGGAAGGTAGTGAATAAAAGCATTACTTCTTTGGTGGCAAAAGCATAATGACATGAACTGGGCATGCGTGCCTGGTAGTGGGTAAGTAAGTAAATGAAATGGACTGCCATGCACCAGATGGTTCATATGCCAGCAGCAACCCCTGTTTCAGTGTGCTCACTAATATCATCCTCCTTTATTTACTTGAAGTCCTTCTCAGTCTGTTTGCTACATCTTTTCAGGTCTGTAATAATTCCTGTCATATCTGCAGTGCCCTCCATCTGAGAATCTCTAAAAGCTTTGTAAATATTAATGAAGGAAAGCTCCGCTAAAGCTTTGGGAAGCAGTGCCTTTCCCTTCTGAGATGGAATTTTTTTCTTTAACTCCTTCTATCCATTTCCTTCCCCCAGGATGCATCCTGCTGTGGTGTGTCAGAACAGGCATTCTTGTCTGTATGTTCTACATTCCTCCCATTTTGTTTTTTTTCTCCCTCAACTTTTTTCCTTTTGCACAATTCCGTTGCCCTCACACTAACAGGGTACTATGACTATTTCAGCACAAGTAGCCTTGTGGCCATGACTGTTTTGTGTGTCTAGGGCATTCACATTTCAGGCCTTTTATTATCCATCAGTTCCTGTTGGGACCATGTTTCTTTGTGTGACTGTGCTTAAAATCTTGCTTTTCTCTTAATGCATCTTCTGCCTTATTGGAGCCCTGGGTGTGAGCTGTTCTGTTCCTGAACTCTGACTTTTGGCAAGGAACATGTGTCATTATGGCTTCTATTTGGAAGGCTGAGAGGTTACTTGTTCCTCATAATTCTGATCATCACAGTGTACATACCATTCTTTAGTCTGAAGTAGAGTTGCCATTGAATCTTCTAAATAGACAGTTTTGTAGAAAAATGTCCTGGACTCAGGAAGAACAGACAGTTGGGATTTTTTTGTTTTCTGTTTGTTCGATTTGTTTGTTTGCTTTGGAAACATGCTTTCATGCTTTGCAGCTTGGGATCTTGAGAGCATAACCTGCTGTACAACAGTTTTGGAAGCTTGGAAATAAGGTTTAAACTGAGGTTGTCTGGCCTTCCAGTCTCTGCAGTAGTCAGCTGGGAGCTTGGCTAGGATGGACTTCCTAGGCTTTCTTTTATAGAGTGATGCAAGGCCTTTGAATGGTTGGGCCAACTGGCTTCTTGTGCAGACTTGCAAGTGTCTGGCTCTGGGATGCAACTGGCAGGGAGTGGAAAGGTGCCTGGGGCACAAGGGAGGCATGGAATCTGCAGCACGGGAGTTCCTGACCGGAGCCAACATCCGCTGCCCCACCAGCTCCACCAGGGCTATTGTTCTATGGAAACTGCCTGTTTGTCAGCTTCAGCCATGAACCCACAGTCTTTGTTTTGTTTTTCCTTTCAGAAATGCTCTGTGTGGCTAAGGTGAAAATATTTTGCAGCTTATACTTTTTGGAGAATCTTTGAAAAATCTGTTTATTTTTATCTAAAAGAATCCTGAAATCTTCCTCAAACTGATTATTTTAAAGCTGTCTTAGAATGGTGTGCTGGGGTTTAGCTATGGCAACAAATGTCCATCGGTTTACTTAAGGAAAATATCCAAACTTTTTTACTGGGATAGCTGACAGTAAAACATGAAGTGGGAATTTGGAAATACTACAGTTTTTTGCCAATTATATATAATACATACTTTAGTGTCCCAAAAGAGTTTATGTGGACTGGGAGGTCCTTTGGGCTGAATAGTGCCAGTGCTTCCAGATTGATGAAAGGATTGGGGTGTGTGTGTGTGTGTGTATGAGGAAAGTGAGATTGCACTCCTTAATATGAGCCCATTGAGATGGCAGCACTGCCAAGGTAAGTCTATTTTTAGACTCAACAGTTTTGACAGTGTTCCTTTAAGTGTTTTTTCTCCTTCTAGTAAGAATGAAAGAACTAGGTCAGAGCCAGTAGAAAAAGGCTTTTGATCTCTGCAACAGTGTTCTCAATTTTTTTTTTTCAGTTTGCTCTTGTGCAGCGGAGGTAAAGGGGAAAAGAGAGAAATGGTGATTTCTTCCCCCCCACCCTCAGTGTTTATTGCACAGGAAAGTGAGAGACTGACAGCACCCAGCAGATGATATCTACATGCAGGTGATCCCACACAGTTCTGTTGGGTCCCCTGCAGCTTTGATCTGTGGTGTTTTTGAGATTCCTTTGCAAAGACAAGTGCTATTTATATCATGGAGTTCTTTCATGGTAAATGTTTAATGAAGTTTCTTGCTGTGACTTTGGGAAGTGCCACATGTATTTGTTGCAGGTCTCCTCCTGGAAGTTTATGTAAGCTTTGAGTCTCCTATGGCTCTTCTGTAGTGGACTTATGCTATTGAGACCCTGGATCTTCCTACAGAATAGTATTTTTCACTGAGAAGTGGAGCCTTGCTGACATAAAATGACAATGAGTGGCCTTACCACTTGGTAATCCTTAAGGAGGCTAAGACTCAAAGGAGGTTAGGGCATTCTGTGGAGTGCCATCCTGGTTAACTGCTGTAGGACTGAAGTTATTTGCAGCTTGTAACCAAGTTTTACCAGAGAGATCCTGTGAATTTCAGCTGTGTGGTGTACCTTGATTGAACGCCTTCAGTGCCTAGCAACTCCTGCCATGTGTTTCTTCAGAGACTTGAGATACGTTGAGCTCATAGATGTGCTATGCTAACTCTGCCAAGAATGTCAAAGCAAGTTCAGGATCATCCAGAGGACAGCTTTGAAGCAGCTTTCAGTGTAGGTACATATCATGCTGTTCCAGGGTGTGCCCAAAAGTACAACTCTTCTGACAGGTATTCAGTTATTCAACTTCATCTTATTTCTACACCCACTTTGAGCTCAGACTGGGTATGTCTCCATATCTAAGTTTCCAGGGAATGTGATCCAGTGGAGGTGTTTCAGCACAATTACTTGCCTATGGAGCAAAGAAGTAACAAGCCCCGTGATTAAAAAATAGGACATGCTTCCATCATGTTTTTGGTTTCTTTAGTAATTTCTAACCACTTCTTATCTCGAGGGATTCAGACACGTGGCTGGGAAATAGCTGCCAGTTGGAAACAGGACTGAAAGGCACATCTCATTTCAACTCTCCAGTCAGTCACATTGGGTCATAGCAGAGGAGATGGATAGGACCAATGCTGGAGTTATACTGGACAGTGAGGCATAAGATTTGAGCATCAGTCTTTGGTCTTGTGTTCTGTCTGTTACTTTTTGACCGTGTGTTGCAAAAATGCATCAGCAATTGTGGGATTCCAGACTGGAACATAGATCTTCCCCTATCCACATTCATGTGGCAGCCTTCTTGATGGGCTGTATCATCTACCCCCTTATTTCTTGCTCAACAGCAGCTCAACCTCCTGCCCGCCCCCACATTGTGCATACAGCCTGGTGGTTGTGTGTGCTAGCCACTGCTTAGACCTTTCCAATCTATGTTGCTGCATTTGGAAGGGAGACTGTGAGCTGAAGTTCAGAAGGTGCACTCCATTGTGGGAATCAGAGACCCCAAAATGAAGCTGTGGAACAAAGAATCGCCCTGCAAAGGAGCGTCTTTGGGTGTATTCAGCTTGAGTGGAGGGTGGATATTAAGGAAGCTATGTGATCATTTTACCCTCTCTGCTTTTACAAGTGAACCCATATTAGGCATGAATCAAGGTACCAAGTACAGACTTGGTGTGACACTGTGTTTCTTTTGGATGAAATTTGGTTGTAGGATAAAAGTATTTCTGGAAACTCAGTACTTTTATGTCAACCAGTTTATGTACAGTTCCTGGAGTGTTCGACCTTACCTTTTAAAATACTTGGAAGACTTAGAATCTCAAGGACAACACTGATTAATATAAATTTACTGGTTCAGTACAATTGAATCTCATCATAAGGTTAAAACTTCTCAGGTGGTGTAATATATGGGCAAAGGGAAGAAGTGGTGCTTTGAAAGTTTGTGTGCTTTTTCCACCAAGAAGGGAATGCAAGTGAGCAAATGACAAGAGTTTGAATGCATTTCCTAATGTACTACTGGAAAGTATTGACAAAACCTGTAGTGACGCTGTAAGAGCTCATGTTTACTGCTTAAATGGAAACTATAAAATAGAACTGTTCTTGAGGGGTTTTGGAGGGTTTTTATGTCCTTCTGTTATGTCCAAGCATGGCAGGCAACATCCAAGGAGGTTGTGCAGCTTTGTTTCTCTTGTTTACAGCTGAATGTATGAGGTCAAGGCAAGCTGCTTAGAGCCAGTCTATAGTGCTTCCCAGTATTGTTGTGTGGCAAAGGCTGTGGCAGAACAGCAGTGACAGGCTCAGAGCAAGGCACTGTAGCTGGATGGTGTCAGAGTTGCAGGCTGGTGCTGGTTGTTGATCTGATAAGCATGGAGAGGTTTCTGTACAAAACATTTTCTGTGCAGGCTTGCTGGTGGGTGCACAACTAGGTGTCTGTGAAGCATTGTAACTTCTTGTTTTGCCCATTGGTGTCCAGAAGTAATACAGCTAGTTTGCAAAGGTAGTAGAGCTGTTAAAGGGCTACTTTTCAGTTAACTGAGTATTGGGTCTGTTAGGATACTGTGCCTGGTTTTGGAGCCAATTTTCTCTGTTGTCCTGGCTGAGACAGCTTTACCCTCTTGTGCCCTGTTTTGTCTCTTGATTGTGTCTCCTTTTGTCCAGACTATGTGGTCTCTAATGCAGTGTCCCTTTCTGTGAAGAAGAGATACTCAGAGTTTAAGCAATCTTGTTGTGGGTTATTTCTCATGAAAGCTGTTGCCTTTGGATGGAAACAGGTATTTACACTTGCAGATTGACAGTTGAACAGCTCAGCCCTCAATTATTTCCTCAAAACATGCAGAGAATGTAGAGGGAGTAGTTCTGGAAGGTGCCAAAGGCAAAGGTGGAGAAAAGGGCTAAAAAATGGAGTAGTTTTAAAGTCTTCTGAAACTGTCTGGTTGGTTCTGGTCAAAATAACAAATAAGATTTCAAGAATTATGAGGAGAGCTCAGAACAAGGCAAAGGAGATCTTTGTTTATGTATCATTGCATATTGCTCTTGTATTGTGAATGCTCCCTGCAGCTTTTGCTTGCCACACCCTAAAAGAAGGAGAGGACTGGAAAGAATACAGGAAAGAACAGTCAGCTGGTCAGAGATACGTGTGTTCTCTGACGACAGGTTACAGATATTATCATTCTTTAACTTGGAAGAATGATGGGCAGGTTACAAAGATTCTTATTCTTTAGCTCAGAAAAGAGATGACCATGGAGAGAATCCTTAGGCTTTGGTGAATGGTGTGGAGAAGGTGGAAATAGGAACTAGGTCACAAGGCAGAACAATGAAACTGTAGGGTTTTGTGCTTGAAATTTGAAAAGGAAATAGTTTTTCATATAACACTAGAGTTCCCCAGGTGCACTTTTAACCTTGGGGGTCATTCCTAATGTGCCAAGGCTGTATCAATTCTTGTGTACTCTGCTCTCACGCTGTTTTCTTAAGCAGTGGCATAAAGGGCTGGACTTGTAGTCTGACCCAGCTTGATGACTTTTATGACAAAGTCTAGCTCATCTGCTGTGTGTCCAGAACAATTCCATTCACCGCACGAATTTGATTTGTGTCAAGTAGCTGAGAGGGAAATTTGGTTTCTCCCCAGAAACAGAGGGGAGATGGGGAATTAGGCACTCAGCTATAAAAATATTAACAAGCAGGGTCATGGTGCATAAGATGTAGCTTCCTTTTTCCTAGTGTATGAGAACTGGTACTCCTCTGTAAGAGGAACTGTGTGCTATGTCTGGTCAATGGGATTTGGGGAAGGAGGGACCCCACATTAGGCTGCAGCTGTAGAAATGCCATCCTGGAAAATACTGATTCTCCACAGCAGGTAGGGTTGGAAACACCTGTACTAACCTCTATAAATGAGTTGAAGTATGGTCTGAGAGAGATGTTCAGGAAAACCTGAAGCAGATTAGATCTACAGATGTCAGTCTTAGTGGCTTCTGCCTTGAGTAAGTTTTATGTTCCCTCACCTTTGTGTAGGGTCCTCCTTCTCTCTCCAGAAGTGTCCTGTTGCAAAAGGGCTACAGAAAGTGAGGCAGTTGCTGTGAATAGCTGCATGTTCTCTGTGCAGCATGAGCTAAACTTGTCATTAAAGAGCAGTTTCATTACTTGAAACAATAAGAATTCACCCTAGTTTGTGCTCCTCCTGGATGAAGCAAGGAGGTGTGCAGGGGTCTGAACTTGGGCTGAAGTGAACACTGCATCCCATTACAGGATCTATGATGCTTGCAGACAGTATGTGATTGACAAAAAATAAGGGTGTGAGGAAGACAGTGTGGATTTTAGCTGGTCTTTAGTGCAGCCCTATTCATCTCTATATAATGTCCTAGCTCCTGTTCTTCGTCTGAACGTTCAGGTTATTATTTCCCTCCATTCCCCCACTCATTTGCTCTCTTCTTCCCTGTCTTTGTGGCTCTTTTTTTTTTTTTTAATTATTTTCTTCCCCTGGAGGGGATTTTGGTTGAGTTGATTTGCTTCTCTGCAAATAATCTAGTAAAAGCAAGAAAGAGACTTTTAATAATGCTGTTTCATAAACATAAAGAAAGGGAATTGTAATTTACATCAATAGAAGCTTTCAGATTGTCCTCTATGTGCTCTCTTCTGATGGTTTGTTGCTACACAAATCATCTGGGGTACTAGAGTGAATAGGTTACAGTGGTATGAACAAGGAGTAGGAGGTGAAGAATTTTACTGGGGGAAGGAAGAGGAGGCATTTCCAGACTCTTCAGTTAAGTGTACAAGGGAAGGGGTAGCCTTGAACAGTGATAAAGGAGGTAGCTTTTAGACAGTTGAGAGAAAGCCAGGACTGAAAACAGAAGTCAACTGCCAGATTTCAAACTAGTTATGCTAGTGAGAATGAATAAAGATATTTTCTTTTGCATTTTGATGACAGTGCATCATTCATGGGACAAGAAATAAAGCCCAAATCCACAGCTGAATTGCAGCCATTTCTGTGCCACTTGTTCAGCAGACACCAGCTTTCATGAGTAGGGCAAAGGCAGAGACCTGTCATGCATGTGTGGGACAGTGCACCTCTGATGCCATAATAAAGACTTAACCTGTTTGTGTCTGAGCTGTTCTTTGTGTGCTGGATAGGCACATTAACGTTTAGAAAAGGTTTTTGATGTAATGTTGGCTGATTATAGAATTGAATAGTAGTACTGTTAGGACTTCAGAAGAGGAATTCTCAGCAATATAACTTGTGGTGAAGCATGACTATCCAACTATCCAAGATCAGTGGAACTAATGAAGACTCATTGCACACCCAGGTGTGTTATTACTCTTTTTTATCTCTTGATTTTCTCTGTGAAATCTTTAGGACAACAGTGGTACCTAGTTTGGAGTTGCCCTAAGTTGATTGGTGACCGACAGTTGCAATATATGGTGAATACTTTTCCTTGTGAGAGAGAATTATTTTAGGTCTCTGCTTCTCTATCTACCAATTGATTTTCTTTGTTTTTTGTACATATAATTCATATCTCTTGTAGCACCCTCTTTGTGTGCAACTTTGTGCGACTCCCAATCTTGAAATCCAGAGTTCCTCACTGTTGTAGAGAATCTCTGTAGATGCTTGCACAAGCCTTCATATTGACTTAATAGTTTGCAAAACAAATGACCAACTATTTTGTACTTTATTCCATTGCTTAAATTGTTCTCTCGTGTGCAGGTGATGCATGTTACTTACTGACCTTTATTACTTTGTTCTCTAAGATCCGTTTTACCCTGGGTTAATTGCATAGCTGAGTTGTCAGTGTTCTCCTGTTCATCTATACCTGTACAGGATTTGTAATAACCTGGCCTTATTTATTCACTGCATAGGTTCATTTTTCAATGTGCCTCTGTTGCTAGTGTGAATTCAAGAGCTGCTTGTACCAAACGTACTTTTATTAAAACGGAATGAGAAAATGCTTCAGAATTAATTTGGCTGTCCAATCACTGCATCTGCTTTTTATAATGAGATCTTGTTGCTGTTACAAAGGCTGAAGTTGCATTACTGACACCAAGGTCTATCTAGCATAGTGATGGCATGCAGTCTATCTCCTGAAGAGCAGGTGTAAAAGAAACTGTTTACAGCATTTGCTAAAGTCTGTGAGATAAGAGATGGTAAGTGGATATTGCCATACATAAGATACATCACTTCCAGTAGGAAAACTGTAAAAAATGCGTAAGGAAATTTTTTAGCTGAAGAAACTTAATAATATCCTGGTCAGATGAGGGTCTTAGAAGGCAAACTCAACCCATACAAGAAGAGAATTTGTTACTCTGGGCTTAGTGTTTCTGTTCTGTAAAGAACTAAGGGGTCTCCTCTCTCTACACTCAAGATTTGTTTGGCCTTCATCCACATTATGAGTTTAGTTTGATTCCAGATATGAAAGTGCTAAGTTACTCCCTCTGATTTCTTGATATGTTTCTGTTGCTGTACAAGACTTTATACCTTGTTACAGCTAAAGTTTGTTAGAGAGATGTATGTGAAGTCTAGTAGCTCATCTCAGAAAACACACTTTTTCTGTGTTCTTCTTTGGCTTTAGTTTTGGGTATTTTTTCATTGTTTCTGGAGAGAGCGAATGGCACATAGTAGTAATTGGCTTGATACCATGGGATGACGACCCCATTGTCTAGCTAGAGATGTTCAGGGATAGTTGTCTCAGGAATGCTATTACCTTAAATTTTCTTGCTAATAATAATTCTAAAGAGGTAAAAAAAGCTAAAGCACCACAAGTCACAGTTACAAATTAAAATGGATGCTCCTTCTCTGGACACTTTATCCCCTTCTGCCTCTATTTACTTCCTACACCTGTGTCTCCTTTGCTCTGCCCTTCCTGCCCTCTTGACCTGGTTCAGTGTCCAGTTCCTTGCTGCTGAGCTGTCACTTACCTTGCCGTTCAAGATACTGCCAGCTGTTGGGCATGTCCCACTGCTTTAATAAAGACTTGATTGTAAAATTCATGTCTTGTAAGAAGCCGAGTTTTTGTTTAATTGATTAATGATTAGTAGTCATTATAACAAGAGGCTAGAAAGACGAGCAACTCACTATAGGGACCTGCAGGTACAGGTGTGTGTCTGTCTGCCAAGCCTTGCTGCCTGAGCTTTGTACTCTAAGCTACAGGTGCAGCTCATCCATTGCAGCAGTTTGCAGTGCACTCACAGCTCAAGAATGATCTGCCTTTTAGCACAGCATGTTTGGAATTGCTTAGTGCTGCTTTTTGATGCTGACCAACAGAAGCAGATAGCTAGACACCAATATTACTTCAGTTAAATACATTAGAATTTCAGCCTTACAGGTTTGTGATAAATTCATGTGATTTGTACTGAAGTAGGAAAGGCCTTGACTGATTTGCTGGGCTGTCTTGCTCTATATGAGTGCTGCTGATTTGGTGGGCATTAGCTAGACAGGTTTGAGGAAGAGAGCAGGCAAAATCTTGAATTTACTTGCTCAGCAGGTTGCCAGCAGTATTTACTAGGTTGCAACATAAGCAGCAGATTGTATTCAGGTGAAACTTTGACTGCGTTTTAAGCTGGTTCCAAGTGTTGTTTTAGGGGAACTGTGCAAATTTACATTAGGTGGAGAGAGGACTGTAGGGAGAAGTAGTTCTGGTAGGCAAAAGCCAGACAGTTTCTCAAAACCAGAAGCTGATTGATGAGGCAGATGACCATCCATAGGAATTACAAAAACTCATTACTGTGGAAGAAATTTCTGCCAGACAAAGTAGTTAAAATGGTCATAAATTTTATAGTACAAATTAAAGCTATCTTTATTTGCTGTTTATAATCTTGTTTTTTAGTATTGTAGAAGTGGTACTAACTGCTCAGGTCAGATATCTTTGAAATAATCCCATGTTTTCTAAAGATATGCAAAGCTACTAATGAAGTATAAGCTTCTTGAAATACAAAAAGGGCTTTGCAGTGCAGATCCATCTTTTGCTCGTTTGGTCAGTGTAAGGAGGCATCCCAGTCTGAAAAAGACTTCAGTGTTTTCAGTGTGAATGCCTCGTCTCTGCTCAACCTAGTTAAAGCAGGTTGTGAGTAAAGGCAAGCAAAAAGCCTCAGGGATTCTGTCTGGCTACTCTGGATTGAAATGCAGGATCTGGAAGTGTATTGAAAATGCTGACTGCAAAATTTGATGTGGTTGAATGTTTGATTTGATTTCGACAAAGAAATGGGCAGAGATGGAAGGAACAAGTCCAGTGAGAGCTGCTGTCCAAAGGTCTTTGTCCCTAGAAATACCTGATAAATCTTTTTGACTACTGAAATAGCTGAAAAGATATTTGGACCCTTTTTGTAAGGTCCCTGCTATATCCAGCCTGAGTTTGTTAATGTTCAAACTATATGGATGAACTTTTGTCTGTCCTTTTCAACAGTGTGGCATTTTATGGTGGGAGTAGCAGGTGGATTGTATGGACTTACCTCTTAGCATTGTGCAGCTAAGCCTGTGGAATGAATACATAAAATGGAGCCTGCAAGGTTGCCAGTATTTGACACGTGAAAGTTTTGTAAGGATTGTTAGAGGTTGGGTGGGTATCTCCTGTGCCTGCTTTTCGTCTCTGAATAGCAAAAGCTAGCATATGACTATGATGCACACAGAACAGGGCACATGAGTAAGAAGATGCTATTTTTACTCGATCACTTTTTAGAACAGAACAATTGTTATTGCATGTAACTCAAGTACTTGCCAAATACGCTTTAATGTAGCCTTAATTGATCTGCCTAAAGTTTTAAGCAGCCAGCAGTATTCCCACTGAAACACGTAGTTATGAAATGTTTGACACAATAGGCACTGAGTTCACAGAGGTAGTGATTGATCATAGATTTATCTGCTAAGCCTTGAGCCTACAGATGGAGAGACAAAGACTTTCCATCTGCCCATGCAAAACTTTGGATATATCAAGGCTGTGTTTTGAAGAGTGCCTTCAGGCTTTTTTCCAGACAGTATTCACAGAGTACCCTCTAGGAAAAGACAAGGCTTGCCCCAGATGCCAGTAACTTACGATGGCTCTTGGTGACTTCTGTGTACCATCAAGCATGCTCAGACAAGCTGTCTCTTGGCTGCTTGCCATCTGGGAGGAGGGCATGCATGGGAGGAAGGTAGCCGAGGGGAGCAGAACATTCTTGATACCCTGTGAGCTCTTCTTTGAAACTGCATGTGCACCTTGAAAGATCTGTGTGGGCATGGAACTGGCTCACATGTATGGGCCAGCTTCTGCAGGGCAACAAATTGTCATGCTCTGTATACATGAAAAGGACTTGAGTTTGTGTTTCATCATGTATAAAAAGTACACAGTATATTGCATCCTAGTTTTTTAGGACAGATATGGGGTCATTTTTCCATTTTGGATACTCTGCTTACTATTTTTCTCATAGAGCTTTTCACTCTCATAACTTGGCAGAGTTTTTCAGAGTTTTCTCAGCAGACTTTTTAGGTTCTGGAAAAGTGGATGTTTTTCATTAGATTCAGCTCTGCCGCTAGGTTAGGAGTACAAGAGCACTTAAGTACCTTTGTTTTAAATAATACCTTATTTCATAAATGTAATCTCTGCATCTATGTTATTGTGTCAGCCAGCACCATTCATTATGTGCTTGTTGCTGTGCAGTCAGAGCTCTACAGAACATCCACCCTCCTTCCTCAAAAGGAAACAAGTTCCCACCACAGTAAGCTTTCAATACAAGTTGAACAACAGTTGCTGGGGAAGCATGAAGAGAGATTAATCAACTGAAGTGGGGTTTTCAGCAGGGAAAGGAGAATATAAGTGATCTGTATCTGGATGAAGGGTTGTATTACTGGGATATGGATGATATATGAATATTGAGATTGTATGGAAGAATATTGGAAGAGGTTCTGTTTCAAAATTGAATGATCCTGCTGATAGTGGTATTAGGCTGATACTGTGAGCTGATTTGGAGGATATTTGTTGTCTTGAACTATTAAAATTTGGGACTGATGAGGTGGACGCAGTTTGGTAGAATGAAGAGGTGCTGAGGCAGTAGGGATATTGTCGAAGGAGTAGTGTGGGAAAATGGTCTGAATGCAGAGGGCAGGAAGAGCTAGTGTTAACCAGTACCAGGCTAAGGAGGAGTAATGGTCTGAACAATATTTTAGCCAGAAATTACTTTGTCTGGAGAATTTTTTTTATTTTTTTTAATTATCCCCCCCCCCCCAGATGAATGCCATTAAGTCTTAAAAGAAATTAAAGAATGTATCAGCTAAGAGTGTCAGAGCGTTTGGGCTGTGGTGAAGTTAGTGATTTGTGATTATTTGCTAAGAGCTGTTTAGACTCAGTTCTATGGGATGTTAGCCTTGGGTGCTGTCAGCCCACCAAGCCCCATTAGGTTTGATAGTTGATCCTGGGTTTAGAGCTGACCTTATCTAGGTAAAATTATATAATATGTAGATTTAAGAAGAGAATAAATTATTGACCAAACATTGACCTCTTTCACTGCCTTTAACAAATCTTGAAAGGGAACCATTTTGGTTTGTATTGACATTTAAAAGGAGGCAAGAGCTCCACCACTATCTGCCACAAAGATGGATCTATGTATTCTGTGTGGTAACAGGAAATAACAGACCCATGCAAGGAAATATTCCTTGTTCCTATTCTCTGTGTAGCTGAGGGTTGGAGGTAGCGCTAGAAGAAAATAATAGAGCTGGCTACCTAAAGATGTGTCATGAGAAAGAAAGATAAGCTTTGCCAAGTGACTAAGACACTTACTCTCCTTAGGAGATTAATACCCATAAAAAAAAAAAATTCTCTCTCCCAACTTCCCCCCCCCCTTTCCCCTTCAATATTAGCAACTATGGAAAAGTCCCCTAAGACAGCCTGTGTTTCTTTTAACCACTCACTAGTTCTCACTTAAAAGGCAGTGGGTATCTGTGTAATTGCTAGGAACCTCTTCCATTTTTTCTCTTTTGTACCCTGAAGGAGCCCAGTAAAAGGCATTGCTGAAAAAGCACTAGCATTCATTACTCTTGAATGCATGATGGGCTAAGAGTCAAGCAGCATCTTGCCAAGTGACTTATTTCATTTTTAAGCCATCCAAGTGCTTATAGATTTATAAAACCATTGAAGTTGGAAAAGAACTTTAAAATCAAGTCCTACCCTTAACCCAGCACTGACAAGTCCACCACTAAACCATGTCCTCAAGTGCCATGTCTACCTGCGTTTTTAAATACTTTCAGGGATAGTGACTCCCCTGCTTCCCTGGGCAGCCTATTCCTATGCCTGACAACCCTTTCTATGAAGAAATTTTTCCTAATATCCAATCTAAACTTTCCCTAGCACAACTTGAGGACTTTACCTTTTATCCTGTCCCTTGTTACCTGGGGGAAGAGACCAAGCCCCCACCTGGCTCCAGCCTCTTTTCAGGGAGTTTTAGAGAGTGATAAGGTCTTCCCCAAGCCTCCTTTACTCCAGGCTAAACAGCCTCAGCTCCCTCAGCTGTTCCTCATCAGACTTGTGCTCCAGACCCTTCACCAGCTCTGTTGCCCTTCTCTGGATGTGCTCCAGCCCCTCAGTGTCCTTTTTGTAGTGAGGGGCCCAGAACTGGACACAGGATTTGAGGTGTGGCCTCACCAGTGCTGAGTACAGGGGGACAATCCCTGCCCTGGCCCTGCTGGCCACACTGTTTCTGATCCAGGCCAGGATTCCATTGGCCTTCTTGGCCACCTGGGCACAGCTGGCTCATGTTCAGTCACTGTCAGCCAGTACCCCCAGGTCCTTTTCCAAGGGCAGCTTTCCAGCCACTGTTCCCCAGTCTGCAGGACTGCATGGGGTTGTTGTGACCCAAGTGCAGGACCCAGCACTTGGTCTTGTTGAATCTCATACCACTGGCCTTGGGCCACGACTCCAGACTATCAAGATTCCTCTGTAGAGCCCTTCTACCTTCCAGCAGATCAACACTCAGAACCAATTTGGTCATCTTCAGTCTTTCTGAAGGTACTCTTGATCCCCTCATCCAGACTTGATAGATATTGATATGACTTCATACATATTAAATAGAACTGGCCCTGGGGAACACCACTTGTGACCAGCCAGCAGTTTGATATAACTCCATTCACCACCACTCTTTGGGCCTGGCCACTCAGCCAGGTTTTTACCCAGTATGCCAATCCAAGCCATGAAAAGCCATTTCTCCAGGAGAAATGGAGAACAGTGGGAGACTAAAGTCCAGGTAGACAACATCCACAGCCTTTCCCACATCCACCAAGTGTGTCATGTGGTTATATGTCGAAGGACATAAGGTTAGTCATCATGCTGCCATGTTATCAAAATCTGTATCATTTGCACCCTCTAATGCATGGTAAATTAGTGCCATAACCCAGAAGGGTCTCCTTGTTCATCCCATGCCACCTTTCTCCCTAATCTCTATTGTTTGGGGGGTGCTGGGAAGGGAGAAGTTGCAATTCACAGGTAACTTACTGCTGGCAGTGTCTTTCCAGGCAGTTTTAAGTCCCACTGTGCTATGTAATTTCTCTTTGGTAAGCACTGGAACTGGGCTGACAGCTGAAAACTGCTTGTTTCTGAATGTGGCTGTAGTGTGTTAGGGTTTCAAAAGTGTCTCTAGGAGTCTTTCTATTCAGCTAGGCAAGATCCTTGCAGAAGACAGTGGGCGGGATTTTCATGGATCGCATTCAGTACCAAATGTCTTTTCACTGCTGATCAGCCCTTGCTGGAGCGGGATGTGCTGGGATTACTTTTACAGGTTGATTAAGATACATTTACATTTTTTGTACGGGGGGAATTAATTAGGTTACTAACAGAACAGTTTTTATTCTCACTGCGCTGTGAAAATAGTCTTGGTGGATCACATCTATCTTTCTGTGGTCTGGAGGACAGGCAAAGAAGTTGTTAGTAGTTGTTTCTTTTGGGTAGGTAAATATGATCTAGAGGAGCTAGAAAATAGTAGGTGGATATAATCTAGGAGAGAAAGAATTTTTTTGGTGTCTTGAGGCACACTGATGTAAATAAATATAAATCATAGAATCAAATTTCTTTCTAGGTTTCCATAGGAAAGAACTTAGCTTGCAGATGTAGGTATTGTAGTGGTTGCAGATATCACTTATCTTTTAGAAATATTTGGATGTTTTTAAAGATCCCAAGGGAAAATGGTCAACATTTTGGTCTCTGCTTTAATTCTGTACCAAGGAATTGCTGCAACTTAGGCTCAAAGTTTTTAATTAAGACTCTAGGATTTAAGCTGAATAGATTTTCAAAACAGGCTATGGTTAAAGATCCCTTTGCTTTCACTGGCAGCTTGAGCCAGTTTTCCCTGAGAGGCTTTCAAGGGCTGATCTGTAGCTGGTAGAAACTGGTAGTTCTGATTCCTTCCCCAGCTCCCCACCCTTTGCTTCTAAGCCAAGCAAGAGTAAAAGGGAAGCTTTTATTTTGGCTGTACATTGTAGTTTAGGTTTCTGTTTAGATCTGTCAAACATTGCACCACAGTATCTGAGCGAAGTTCTTTTGTACACAGGGGAAGTTGGGACCATTAATTACAAGCAGCGTTAAAAGTAGCCCAGTAATGCAGGAGCATAAATGCAAAAGTCAAGTCATATAAAGGGGAAGTTGCCTCAGGATCCACACATTTTTAAAATCACTGCTATCTGTGTGAGTGCTGAAACTGTGAAAATTTGGGCAGAAAACAAGTTACTGCCATAGTTCTAAATGGGCATTTCTGTTGTATGGTTTGCATTTGTTTTATTTTTTTCTCTGGATGCTTTCCTTATTCTGCTGTCATTAGTCCCTACCTCATTATATACTCCTAGGGAGTACATCTATCTTGCTTGTTAGGATGGTATAGGTGGTAGCTAGCAGTGGTACAAAGGACTGAAGGAGAGATAAATCAGATGGATAAGTCATTACTCTGTACAGAGACTGACTTGTGGATTTTTTTGTGCATGGCTTACTTATGCCACATTCTTTAAGACCTAGAATGTTGTAGGAATTGAAAATGTAATAGAAAATCTTCAACTTGTTTGCCTAGAAAGGAAAAAAAGGTATGGTTGGATGATGAACATTTAATAAAAGCTTCAAGTTGAGGGTCTTGGATGCTCCCTCCAGTGAATGCAGCAGAGCACAGTTCCATATGGTAGCCTGCACTAAATAAATTTATACAGTGCTGCATTCCTCTAATTTTGTTTCTCAAATATCTCACCTTGAATCCACATCAAGGTGCAGATGGTTTGTTTGCTTTGGTCTGACATAGCTCTGGTTACCACATGGCATTTCTCAGTAGTTCGTGCTAAACATTTGAACTTTGAA
The DNA here is from genome assembly GCA_013397075.1 of Rhabdornis inornatus. Lineage (NCBI taxonomy): Eukaryota > Metazoa > Chordata > Aves > Passeriformes > Rhabdornithidae > Rhabdornis > Rhabdornis inornatus. The sequence continues at coordinate 1,464,290 of VWZS01007728.1, read as the reverse complement.
TTGGGTTCTTTCCTAAAGCAGTGTTTCTCATGTTTTTTTCCCAGCTATCCATTGCAATCTGAATCCAAATGGTATTGATCACCCTGTCCCCACAGAAGGTATTAACCTGCAGCTTGAAGGCGAAGGAGTTGATTCGCCCACGGTTAAGAGCACTGGTGCTCCAAAAGGGCCTGAGTCAAAAGACACACCCAAGAGACAAGTGGAGCCAGAAATATCTAAGGTAAGTGAGATTACCTTCTTATTTATTTTGGTGAGTCTTTAAGAATTCAGGCTTCTGGAAGTCCTGGCTTCTGCTTAAAAAGCATTTATCATCCTGTTAAAAGACAAATAAAGGTGTAAGAATAGCAGTTGGAGGAAGTAGATGTTACAGAAGCAGGTACTGCTGTGGAGTTGTACCATACACACATCTTGGATATTGCACTATTCTGTTATTCTCTAAATGAAGATAATTAAAATAATGGGATCTCTCTTTTTCAGGCACTGTGGAGATTGTTTTTCCAAATGACTTGGGTAACAAACAGAGCGGACACAGATACGTTTATCTTGAGGGTTTTTTTTTTTTGTTTGCTTATTTATTTTTTCTTGAGGCAGGTAAAGGAGGAGAAAAGTTCTATGGATATATGAATACGTGGATTTTTATGTGGGTGATTGATTTTAATAATCTGTTAACTCATTTTAGGTGAAATACCAAGCCAGTTCTTCCATGTCCAGTATGACAGTGAGGAAACACAGTTCAGAGTTGAGTTCCTGAGAACAAATGTGTCTGTTCTTACTCATAAACTTCTACTTCTTGTATGAGTGCAGCAGACATGACTACCAAGTGCAGGTGAATGTACTCCAGATATTTTGGTGTAGGATTGTAATTTGTCATATTTATATTTATATTTGTCATATTTAATACATTTTTAACTGGAATCACAGAATATTCTGAGTTGGAAGGGACCCCACAAGGATCATCAAATCCAACTCCTAAGTTGGATGGCCCATATGGGGATCGAACCCACAAGCTTGGCATTACTAGCACCGGGCTCTAAACAAGGAAGGTAGTCTCAGGGTCAAAGGAGAGGTAAGAGAATGTTATAAAATAATTGGGAAACATTCTTTAAAAGCTTTATCAGTCTTTTTGATTCTTAAAGGCCTAAAACCAGGAGTTTGGGGGTAATTTCTGCAGAGTGGAAATTTGAGTTGTTACTGAATCTGACACTTTGAGAGTTATTAGAGCAAATAAAATGAGTGGTTTTTTTACAGGTTCAAAAAGGCAACAGAAATTATTTCAATGGCGGAACAAATAGGAGTAATTCCTACTGCCAACAATACAATAAACCTAAAAAATAATACACATATGGTTGTGATGTGATTTCACTTTTAGAATAAAATAGTATTAAATGTTTTGAGCAGTTGCCTTGACAATAAAGGCCTGGTATGAATTCTCCATTTTAATTTTTATCTAAAATGTCTAGTTTAAAATTAATACAATTTAACTCATTTTGTCTTAATGCATCAAACCAGATCCTGTGTTACAGGCTTGAAACAATTAAAAAACCCCTGCTACTTGCAATCTGTTTGGTGGCCAATTATCAAGCACCTTGCTGATTTGTCATGAACTCTTGGAGAACAGGTTTGTGGTTACTGCTTTGAAATATCCATTTGGTAGCAAGACCACCAGATTTTGGATGGGTTTTGAGACAAAGCTCAGTTAATAAGGCTTTATTAACTTGTCACAAAGGCAGGCTAACCCTGCTCATGTTTCAACATCAGCAGGTGAAAATCTGCCCGTTATAGAAGGCTGAGGAGGTGTGTTAAATCTGGAGTTCTTACAAGATTGGGAGTGAAGAAGCTAAATGGTGCAATAGGGCTCCCAATTGAAAACGGGCTCAAGTGTAGTTGACGTGGAATTCAGTCATATCAAACTTGTCTTTGCTTGCAAAGGACTTATCCTTATGAAAAATCAGAGTGAAATACATCTGTGATAAGGGAGCCTATTTTCACTGTCTGAGCTGTGATTGTTGGACTGATGGATATAAAACAGGCTGGCCTTGCTGGAGATAGCTGGGGAACAGGGGAATTGTGGTGCTCTCAAAGTACTGAAATCAACTATTGGTTTCCCACATCTGATTGCAGTAGCTTTATTTAGAAAACTGGGCATGCTTCACATTTAGAAACAAATGAACAAACTGAATTTTTGCTTAATGGAATAAGCTTAGCATAATAGCATCAAACAAATGGAATGGTCTATTTTTCTAAACTTATTGCTGCCTTGTTAGTAACTTTGTCTTTTATGTGTGTATTAATTTAATGATGTTTTTCATCTGGATTCATATCTTATAGCCTGAGGTGGCCTGTCTTTTCTGGCTTGCTCTACCTTAATCTTAAATACTGTTTTGCTTTGTCCTGTAAAATGTGAATATGGAGTTGGACTTGAGCTTATGTAGCTTTAAGAGTTGAATAAAGCTGCCATTAGAAAACTTCATCCATGCAATCATATATGTACAGTGGAAAGATGAGCAGGAATTCAGGATAGTTTTGTAAATAAAACACTGGGAGCAGAGCCATTTGTTTTATATTTCCATTGCACAGTTGTTTTTTAAAAGGATTTTTTGCAGTCCTAGGTATTCAAATAATATCAACACATACCTCATATTCACAGTAGTGAGACCTGTGTTGCACAAAGTAGTGCTATTTATTGAATAGAATTTTATGATGCCTCATAGGCTTTTGTTCCTGCTTTCAACTTTCTAATTTGTCATTGAGACCACTTCCAGCACTTTCAACATCCAGTTTTGCTGTCCAAAGAAACAAACAAAATCTCCTTTCTAATGAAGTGTGTCCTTTCTTTTCTGTCCTCAGCTATAGGATTAAAGAACAGTGGTAACTTGTGGGTTACAGACAGATTGAAAATTCCTTTTTATGCAGCTACTGTAACATAAATAAGGGAGTACAAGTGTTTGTTTCTATATTTGGGATGCAGACAACAGAAAGTGTAGCTCCAGTGAAGAATCACTCATTTAAAAGTTCCTGATGGATATGGAATCTAGTATTTATAGGCTGACTGAAGTAGAATTTTAATGGAAAATGGAACTATGATGTTAGTCTCCCTCAGCTGGTTCCCTAAGGAAGCACCTTGTTAGAAATACGAGCAAGGCCAAAACCATCAAGATTATTCATGGCTAAACTGACGTCCATAATCTAGTCAGACTTTAATAATGTATAGGATAGAATACAAGTTAAGGAAAATATATGAAGTGTAAAAATGCTTCATTTTTTATTTATGTGTATCAATATACACATTTTCTTGATCAGTAACTGATTTTTCAGCATTCCTGGTATATAAAAACAATTCAGGCAGTTGAATGGTCACTTTCACAGAGCAGTAAAAGTCACTGGAGAAAGCAAGGATGGTTTTTTTAATATACATTTTAAAAATATAAATTATTTTTTTAACACCACCTATATTTAACCACTGTTATGTATGTTTTCTGGAATTCTTATATTTTTCCATTGAAATGCTGCTGCTGGCTCTTATGTTTTATCTGTTTGGTTTTATTACCATAGTCACAGAGTAGAGTTCTGTTAAAAACAGGCTAACAAAGGTTTTGCTGTACTTTTGGAATCCTGTACTTCTCTGAGTATAGGCTTTAACAGAAGGCAGCTTTTCTGAGGAGATTCAGAAAATGATCTCTTACAGCAGTATTGAGTTTTATCAAGCCCTCCCACATGATGCACTCACAAAGCCTTGTTGATGGTGAGAGTGAGACCCAAATCTGGGCTGTTGCTCATTAGGAGGTTATTTATTCAGGGAGTTCTTTCCTATGTAAGGTGTGCATATCTGGTGACACATTTTTTCTCATTATGTGGTAGCAGCAAAAGCAAATAATAAAAGCTTTTTAATGGCAACTACTGCTGTTAAGCTTTTTATGTTGTGTTAGCAATTGCAGGTTTTTTTTATCTGACTTGAGAGAAATTAACAGTCCTTTAAAATGTTCATGAAAACTATGAAAAGAAACTGGTAAGAGAAGTGAAAAGCTTTTATCTTGTCTTCTGTTGATAAGTGCTGTGTAGACACCAGTAGACTGTTTTGTTGCACTGTAGCTCATTAGTTCTTTTGGTTGCTTTTGCTTTCTTAAAAAAACCCTTTTTTCAAAATTATATTGAACAACACTGAAGGGCTGACTGAACTTAGTACCAAGAGGACAAGAATTCATCTCAGCTTACTGGGCTTAGTTCAGGAATGACTGGGGTGGAAACAGCTCCTCTGGCTTCCCTAGGAGGGATCTGCTCTGATCAGAAAATATTTGCGAGGGGTGGGAGGTGTCAAGCGTGTGGTGAAAAGTCCAAGCACAGAAGAGTAAGGCTTTTGAGTAATAAAAGTGTTCTAGAATTCCTAGAAATACTAAAATTTTGTCAGTTGCTTAAATTAAAAAATGTCCTGGTACTGTTCTCTAACAAGAGACTAGGAAAAGTAATGTTCTAGAAGAATTCTTCAGTTTTTAATCAGTGTTTTCTGCTTCACAGTGTTTATCCTTTTTGGTCAAGCTTATCAAATGGATTGGATGAGAAAGGCAGTATTTGGCCAGTCTGGGTGAGGCTCTAAGCAATCTGATTCTATGGCAGGGGGTTGGAGCTAGATGATCATTATGCTCCCTTTCAACTCAAACCATTCGATGGTCCCTTCCAACATATCCCCCCCAAACCCTCACTTTTTTTTTTAACCTTTTTTTGCAGTTGAGAAACGCCAGTGCCCACTGAACTGGGGCAATGAGGTTTTACCATTTTGTGTTTCTTCCTATTATCATCCTCTTGTGAGACTTCTGGTGGTCACAGGATATGGGAAAAATAACCCAGATTGAACTGATTAAAATCAAGAAATATTTTTCTGTTCAGCAAAACCCCAGCTGGGCTGTTCAGCTCCTCCAGATTTTGCTTTAAAATAATGTGTCAGGGTGTTTGAATTGCAGATCTCTGTGTGGTTCTGAGTGAGGTGCTGACCCTGGATGGGGGAATGTTACTTTACTGATAGATAGTTTGCTTTTATTAGCTTACTTTTGTGGAGAAGTAGTTAACAGATTACCAATGTCCACATCAGATCACCACAGTGAAAGTCAATACACATGGTGTGAATGTGATTTTTTTTTTCCCCCTCTCCTAATTCTGACTGTGATAGTGACAAAACATGGCTTATTGCATTGGGTCTTCTTTATGACTAACAAAAATGGGCACAGAATCTCAGTGTAGAATTTCTGATGTGGGTTTAAAAATATTTGGTAAATGTTACTATCACATAGCTGAAATAATTATACTTCAGGATAATGTGCCTTTCTAGTGTCTCATTCTGGGATTATTAGTAGTACACAATAGTTGGTGTGCCTGCTTCTATCTTCATATTTAATGCACTTTTTCATGTGTTGCATAGTTGTAGGTATCCATGTAAATTTGTGGCTGAAATGCTTGATGTGTATGTATCCCTTCCTCTCTCAGCCTGTCATTCACAATTCTGACCTCTGGCTGAAGCCTGAAGTTTCAGAACCATGTAGTGAACAAACCTCTTATCCTAAGCTGTGAAACAGCAGTGCTGGGTGACTGTGCATTTCAAGCCACTGAGAGTGATGTTTTGTTTATCATTCTGGGATTTCATGGGAGTGAATGAAGTGCTGAAGTAACCCTGTAGTGCAAAATACAGCTGCTTAGTTCAGAATCCACACTCTTACAACCAAGAAAAACAAGAAACATCTCTCTCTCGGGATCCTGTAAGCCAGCTTACCACAGAAGGACAAATGTCTGATTCAAAATCCAATTATGTTCTTGTTGTAGCATGATTTTTGCCATTGCTGTATCATCCACTCTTGCTATAAATAGTTTAATATGAATGCCCACACTTTTACAGCAAGGTTTCTCTATTCAGCATGAAAGATCTGGCTTTTACTATTCATTCTGTTCGCAATGACTGCATGCCTGGGGGATTCTGAAAAATGTGATCTCCCCTGACAGCATCCATTTGGAAGTGGGCAATCTTGACAAGTTAATGTGTTGTGCTCTGTCCAGGACAATGAGGGAAAGGAAGGGCAGGTGGAAAGGACCATTTGTGTCCTTCTCCTTTGCCCCTCATCTCAAAGTGGGATTATTTTCCTCTTGGTTTTCTCTTCACAGGAAATCAAAATAATGAACTCAGACTAATTCCTAGCTGTTTAGGTGGTATAAGTAGGTGAAGTTTATTCACAAAGACACTTTTGATTGACCTTCCAAACAAAAGGCCTTTGTGAAGTTCACCTGTACAAGCACGCTTTATTTATTACTTCAGTTGATCAGGTGATATTAGGAAGAGGAATTTGCTAGGCTTTTTACAGCTGGACTTTTTAACAGTTGGAGTGTGACTTTCAGAAAAAATCGAGGATGAAAACATTTTTGGTAGCTGCATGCATGCAAGTGCTTGCATGTGGAGGATGTCAAGGTGTTGGCCCCTGGGAAGCAGTACAGTCTGTGACCCTGAGGTGTGCTCGGGGCTGCACAAATGCACAGCAGTGAAGTGGCTTCTGCTGCAGAGACAGCCCTTGTATAGGGCTGCTTTGAGCAGATGGTTACAAAGAGGCAGCTGAGAGAGCATAAGGAGGGAAGTGTAGTCTGATCTGGCTCCTGTTGTCCTGTGAAAACTATCAATGTGAAATTTGTGTTCTTTCTCATCACACTAGTGTGAAAAGGAACAGCAATTGCAGTACATATTAGCAAACATAAGCAGTAAAAAGCTGTGGTAGTACTCTAGAAATAAGTGGGATATCTTAATACTATACACACATGTAGGCACAGACACCTTATGTAAAACAACTTCAGTTTGGGGAAAAAGAAATGTAGATAAAAAGATGGAGTGGCTTTTAGAGGAAAAAGCAATTCCATACAGCATGTGGATGCGTAATGTACTTACAGTGCCAGTTCTGCTGCTTGCCTCATTGTGAAGCTGTTTCACAAAGCCATCTAAACCCTCTGCTTCTACTTTGAAGCTACTTTAAGGGCTTCAAAAATAAAGCAGTATTTTAATGACACAGCTGCCTTGATGGGGATGGAAAAATATAAACTTCCCTGGTCAAGAAAATAAAAGCATTATGATTAGATGGATTACAAAATGTACTATGGAACCAATTTAGCCTTTAAAATGGAAAATGCTTCACTGCAGATACCACACATCTGCGAATGGTGTATTTCACCTGAGTTATAACTCATAAATATAATATAATAAAATTATTTTAATTATCTGCCTCATGTATTTTCTGGCAGTTGCTGTAGTCACTATAGAATCATAGAACAGTTTGTTTTGGAAGTGACCGTAAAGACGATCTTGTTCCAGCCACCCTGGCATGGGCAGGGACACATTTCACTAGACCAGATTGCTCAGAGCTCCAGCAAGCCTGGCCTTGAACAGTTCTGGGGATGGGGTATCCACAGCTTCTGTGGGCAGTCTGTTCCAGTGCTTTACCACCCTTACAGTAAAATTTTTTTCTAATATCTAATCTAAACCTATTGTCTTTCAGTTTGAAGCCATTCTCCCTTGTCCTGTCGCTACATGTCCGTGTAAAAAGTCTCCTTCATATTCCTTGTAGGCTCCTTTCAGGTACTGGAAGGCTGCAATCAGGTCATCCAGAGCCTTCTCTTCTTCAGGCTGAATAATCCCAATTCTCCCAGCCTTTCCTCACAGTAGAGGTGCTCTATCCTGCTAATCATCTTGGTGACCTCCTCTGGACTCACTCCAACAGGTCCATGTCCTTCTGTGCTGGGGACCCCAGAGCTGGATGCAGCACTGCAGGTGGGGCCTCACCAGGGCAGAGTAGAGGGGCAGAATCACCTCCACCTTCCTCTACAAGTGGGAATTTTTTTCCTTTCAATTTCAAAAAATAACGTAATTATGGAGAACTGGGAGTGAGAAGTGTGATAGTCACAAAAGGAGTGTTGGGACTGCAGTAGCCTTGATAATGTGTGGAAGGAGCTTCTTGGGTTGTCAGCGCTAAGAAGGGGAGGAATTTCATTAGAAGAGTCTGGAAGAGGGTGGCCTGGGGCAGAGGGAGGTCTGTCTTTCCCTGAATTTCCATGGATAGAGTTCAGTTTGCTGAGGAGGGTAAACTTAAATTACATGTCTGTGTGTAAGCTGGGTATGTAAACTCCTCTTACATTTGGTGGAATGTAGACAGTGTACTCAGAGGAGCACGGAGAGGGATCAGCCTTGGTCTGACGTGAGCACCACTCACCTGAAGCTGTCTGCATTTTGGGGATTGAGTTTAGGTGTTTGGATCTTCTTCTTCTTTCTTCTATCTTACTGGCTAACCAGCCAGTTTGATATTGAAATCGTTATCCATGTCTGATGGAGGTGAAACCTTGCATTAGGAGACTGTTTCAGAAGCTGCACTTACCTCAAAACTCATTCTTGGAACAATTAGGATAGACTACTCACATGTATATAGTTATGTTCAAAATTATATTCTGGCAAGCAAATACTGCGTAATCTGAAAAAAAGAGTCTTACCTTTTGGATTAAAAGCAAATTATTGGAGTGTGTGTGTGTTTCATTTATTCCCTCTTTGTTTAATTGGTCTTGGACTTCTAGAAGCCTGTTGCTCCTCTCTAGAATTGAAGCTCTTGCTGTCTGGCTCAGTTTACCCAAATATAGAAGAATAGGATCAGTTAAGACTATTGTTTCAGTAGAAATCTGAGATATGGAATAAATGTGCTAATAAAATTTTGTCTCTTGCATGTGTGTGTATGTTTAATTGATTGTTCAGGTCAGGCTGTCTGAGAGTAACAAATGCAGCAGCACATTTGCTGCTGTTCCTGTTCTTCTCCATGGGACAGATTCTCAAGCTGTTTTCCATGGTGGGTAGTGGTAGAGGCTTGCACTGGTGCTTTGTCTTTGTCATGCCTCTGGTTTTGATTGGAAGTATTTGGTGGATGGAGACTGAAGTAAACTGGTGTTTTGCTCTGAGGGGTCTCTAGGCACTGCAGAAATGCCAACATGAATGACCTCTGATGTCAGGGAGGATTTTCAGTATTCTCTCATGTCATACTTTGTAAATACCAGTTCTTTTTAGCTGTTTCTGAATGTGGACTTTAGTCAGAAATGTTTTGGTTTTTATCTAAATTCTAGTCAACTACAAATTATTGTATTGGTGATGTACCACTGCAGGGAGCAGGGAAACAACTCTCAAATGTTAAAGCATGCATTTTCTATGATGCTATGTTGTCATCCGTGGGGCAAGCAGAAGATGAAGCAAATGTTGTGTTTAATGAGAGACAATTCTTCCCTTTTCCTTTTCGGTTTTTTTGACCAGCTCATTTGTAAGTAGAGTGGGGTTTCCTTGGCTGTAATACCATTAAATGAAACTTTGGTATAGTGATTCAGCCTGGGGATGGCTTTAAGTGGCTGTGTCCTACTTCTAGTACTTCTGTGCTTCTAGTAATGTTGATGGTGTGCTTTTATATTGTCATTAGCTGCTCTTGGAATTCGCAGTTAATTAAAAAATGAGAATGATGTTCAAGTATGACAAGCGCTTAAACTGAAAGAAGCATTGCAAGTGAGCAATGAGAGGGCAGAGAGAGTGAGGAGGCAGCACAGTAGCATGTTTCTTTGAATTTGGGAGGTGCTAATATGCAGCTGAGGCATTTGGCACTTGTGGTGAGGAAACTTTTCTGTCTGAGCATCCAGGAGCCACTCTTGGAGTCACACTAGCACGACCTGAGCTGGGACCAAGGCCCCTTTGCAGCCACACCTCCCCACACTGAGATGGTCAGATGAGCTTTCCTTACTGCCTCAACCCTGGCTTTTCCATAGCAGAGTCTCAGACATCCGGATGCTTAAAATAATTTCTTCATGGTGCAATAACAAAATAACAGCTCAAGCTGCTGCCTCTTAGGAAGGAGCCCAAACAAAGAAAACCGTGGGCTTATATCCTTATGGTCTAAACTGTGGAAAGTCTGGGCTCTTCCTGCTGAGTCACTGTCCTGTGTCTCTGAGTCACCTGGCTAGCGCCACAGGTCCCTGGCACTTTGCTTTGCAACGGGTCTGTGCTAGTTCTCAGGCTCCTGCCACCCAGAGCTCAACCTGAAGCTCTCACTGCAGCTGCTCATGGAGCTACCTGTACTGAATGTATTCCTGAACACTTGGAAAAGACAAATACTGTTGATGATAGTGGCATGAAACATCAGAAGTAAATTCCCTTTTAGAGATTAGGGCATGTGTATCCGATTCTATCAACAAATCAAGAGTTTAAGAAGAGAAAAGAGATTGCGTTTTAGGTTTTTTACTTACTTTTGAACTGTCTTTTGTTCTGTTTGTACAAACTTGTGATGCTTTCCTATTCTCTGAATATTCCAACTGCTGTCTTCAGTCTGCCATCCCTCTACAGACTGACACATAGCCATCTCTTGCCTGCCAGTTCAGTCTTCACTTTACCTGCCAAGCTGATTTTGTCACCCGTAAAGCCTAGATGAAAGAGTATCTTTTTCCTCCCTAGATGAGGAGTGTCTTTTCTCATCTACACCCCTGTGGACAGCAAAGAATTCGCTTGAGTCAGGGTTAGCTACAACAGTTAAGACTAATGTAATATTCAATCTTGCTTTGCAAATTGTTGCCTGAAATGGGAGATGCTGATCCTCATCCCTGTCGTGCAGTGCTACTAAACCCCACCACCTATACCTGATTCAGAATGAATAACCAGGAGAATGTGCTTAGGGCTTTCCACCAGTCTGACTGTGAGTGTGCAGTGGGAGAAGCTCAACATGGGTTTCAAGAGGCAGCCCTGCCCATCTCATGTCCATCAGCAGCTCACAGATGTGACCCTTTTTTGCAACCTCAAGAGCTGCAGTAGAATCAGTGAGAGTGTGCAGCCCTGGCTGCTGGGGAGAGGGGCTGCTCTTTAGGTTACAGGAAGCTGTTATATTGGCCATTTTTGCTAATGTAAACATTGCATTTCCTGCTTTCACAAGTGCTAGCAGTCACTAAATGGTCTGGAGCATCAATTCTTCCATCTCCCTTACCCCCTAGTTCCTTACCCAGAGGTCATAGTTAACACTGGTAGGGGCTGTTGCCAGAAGATTTGGTAGAATTAATTGGAAGAATGAATATTTCTAATTCTACCAGTGTCTAGGAATTAATATTGTGATGATGCATCAAGCTGCACTTCTGGGGTTAAATGTGTCTTTAACATGCATATCTAAATATAGAAAACCTTCAGCACTGAACAAGATAGTTACTGCATATCTTGAGGCCTTTTTTCTATCTTCAACAAAGAAAATCTCGTAAGTGGGTATTATGTTCTACCAATTTTCCTTTTTCCTCTAATGTCTGTAAGTGCATCCATCAACTACTGATGACTTTGCTGACCTAGACACCGTCTACTTTTTTTGCCTTTTTTTCCTCTTGCTTTAAACAAAAGCATGACAATAGAGTGTGTGCCTAATGGTTTTAGAACTGCTATTAATCCATCTTTCATTCAAGGCTGATTGCTTTCAATCTTAGAAGTATGCTTTAGATTGTGAAAGATGTTGTGAATGTCTTTTCATTATTAAAGGGTAGATGTGACTGAACTTCAGCACACCTATGCTGAAAATAGTCTTCAATCTAAATAAAGCTTATGATAGGTTTTAAGATGTATTTTTAAATAATCAATATTCTTACTGACTAAATAGAAAAAAAAATTTCAGGCAGTAAAGGCTATCACAATAGTATGCTCTCCTTCAGATATGACTGTTTCAAACTTAATTCTCTTTAGTAAGTTGGAATTTTGCATTTATTTTTAGGTTTGTCCTGATGAGCAAATAGCTTAATTGTCAACATTTCAGCATTATGTGGTAATATGTGAATTTAATGAGGAAAACTGAGATTGTTTTTCAGTGTACTGAACTTTCCTAAGGCCTTTATTGTTGACTGTAGAAGAAGAATCTGAAGTGCTTGTTAAGGTTCATGCTTATTTAACTGTCACCATGGATTTCTTTTTCTGTAGGGAAGGCCACTTCGTGGCTTGCAAACTGTAGTTAATGGTCCATAGTGACTGGTAGCAGATTATTTTGGAAAAGTTTTTTGCCGAATAATTATCAGCTTTGTTTTTCCTAGCTGCTGTTTCATGTTCCCTTACTCTCTGTTGAAATAATTTAGTACTGGAAGGTCTTAATTTTTAAAGAGTATTTTTTAAGGGGAGAAAGAAAAAAAAAGAACAGTGCCAAATAAAATGCTTAGATCAGGTAAGTGTTCAGCATGTTGATTAAACTGTCAAATTCAGATGAAATTCAATCAGTTGTGTGTGTCCATTGTACATACTGCACCTTCTGCCTTTTGCTGTGAAGAAAGCAGTATAAGATACTACCTATCTGTTTGGTTTTAGTTGTTTCTTTTGTTTTGGTTTGGGTTTTTTCCTGTTGACTTTTTATTCCCTGCTCTGATTTCCAGATTCCAAAGGACACAAGAATGCTGATATAAGCCAAAAAGCAGTATAATTGGAAAGGAATTTGTCTTAACTTTTGATTCAAAAAGAATACTGTACAGTATAGTCAGGTTATGTGAGCAGGGCTGACTTTTGGGGAAAAAAACCCCATGCCAGAGTGCATGCTATTATTGTGCTCTACAATATTTTATGCAAAACATTAAGTGATTTTGAAAACCACAAAATAAACTGAACAGATGAAATTGAATTTGAAAATTAAGCTGGCTTCTCTACGCAAGGCACAGTGACGACAAATAAAACTGGGTCATTGTTGATGAAATTCTTATTTAACTCTTTCCTGCATGTTCATCACCTTCCTCCCAGAACCCTCTCCCATGGTTAGGTTTTTATTCTGGATTTATGGATTGTTGTGTTGTCATATCCACATCCACCTGTTGTGGGGGTTTTTTTGTTTTGTTTTGGGTTCTTTGTGGGTTTTTTTGTTTGTTTTTACAAGACTGGAGAGGAGATAGGATGCAATGGAAGTGTGTCCTAGCTGAACTAAGCTGATGATAGAGATGATGGAGGACCCCATTTAATGTAGCACATTTCAGTCCCCAGCCCCTATTTGCTTTCATTTTACTGAGTTGGCAGCTCAGCTGTGACTTCAGTGGGTTGATCAGTTTTTCATCCACTGGAATTATCTCATTTTGGCTTTTATTAACAATCGGGTGATCTGTACTGGTGGATCAAGATCAGCCAGTGAGAGCTGTCCCCTTTGGCAACATTTCCTTGTTAATTTGGCTTATTTTAATTACTTGGTCATGTTGGCAGTAGTTAAGGAGAGTACTGCTTTGCTGCTTTTGCTGCTGAGAGGAAACTCTGTGGAAGTGCAATCTAAACAGAGCTAGTGGGTGACTGAATCAGATTTGGAGGACGAACAGGGGGATTTCAGTCTTAAGAGAAGTAACGTTAATAACCAAATATATTTTGATTTTACACCATTTCACCATCTTCACCAAATGCTTTAGTTTGTCCTAATGCAGAAGAGATGAGAATTGGATGATCTTAAAATGAAACTTTGCAAGTATTTTTTTTCAGAGAAATGTAGCTGCCTTCTGCATCCAGTGTTACAATTATGTGAACAATATAATGGGAAACAGTGGAATTATCCATCTCATACACTTCAATATGTGATTGAGCTCAAAGTATCAAAAGAAAAAGCCAAGGAAAGCATAGGCTGCCTGCAGGGATAGTGGGTGCATGATGGAGATCAGACAAGATAGCAGGTTATGGGCAGCAAGAGGGAGTTTGACTGTAGAGGATGAAATATACTACAAAGGAAGAATAATTTCTAGGATGAGTGTGAATATCCCATTGTATTTATAAATCTTAGAATTGAGGAGAAGATAAAAACAGGAAATCGTTGCTGCTGCATGTAAATACACAAGAAGAATAAAGCTTCTGTGCTGACACAGGCCAGTAGGACTATGAAACAAGGCAGAACTTCAAACTTTCCTACCTACTAGAAAGTTCCTCTCATAGTTTTGTTAATTGTTATTAATCTGCCACATATGTAAACAGATTTACTGCAGCCTGTCCCTTAGCAAAGCTCATATCAGTTGTTTTTCTTGTAATCCTGGTCTAAGTAGATTATTAGACAAGGATTATTGTGCAAGAACAGTAAATTGAGTTTCATTGACCTTTGGAATCAGCATGAAATATAAGAATGTAAGTGATGAGCTTGATCTGTTATTGATGTTTTAATCAGTGAAGTGATGCAAAGCAAAAACCATATGTGAATATTTCTTCTCTACTTTCACTTTTGAGATTAATTATCACACGTTTGTTATGATTATTAGTGAAAGTCTTTAAGACCAGTGAATTTTGTTAGAAAAGTTACTCTTATTTCCTGGTTTTATGCTCTTGAAGCATATATATGTATATTTAAAAATAAATTGATTTAGCTCTTACACTATTGCAATGCAAATCTCATATGGTAAGTAATTGCGATAGTGCTAGCAAGTACTTTCAAATTATGTGCCAGAGTACTTCAGTGCTTCTTATGTGCATGTGCTAATAATTTTGTGTAGTAAAATAATAAAAGGTTATAGTCCTGTGTTCAAAGAAATAAAACAGCAGCAGGATAAAAGTGAGGAAGAAACATCCATCTCCATGTAATCTTCTCCATGAGAACACAGAAGGATATTTCATTGAATGAAGTAAGCCTTCAAAGGAGGAGATTGCTTCTCATCTAGGGACAGTTCAAATGTTTTTGGCTTAAGTGTGGAAAACCATTGTTGACTACGGAGGTTTTGTGTCCTCATAAACAGCTGGTAATAACATGTTAATTTATAATTGTACTGTGGTGGTACAGCAACTGTGTACAAGTCATGATCATCTCCATGTGGAAAGTGAAATGGGAAGAAAATGGGAAGGTGGAGGGGCTGACTGTGCTCCTTTTTCTCGGAGCGGTTGGACTCTGGTGAGCCACGAGCAAGAGAACAGCTTAAATGTATTAGGTGAGACAGGGCAGGTGAGAAAGAAAATGTGAAAAGTACTACACACCTCTTAGAGAAAGCTGGATTCCTTAAAGCTGCAAGACACTGGAATGCAGTGGGGGGCTGTCGAAGTGCTGCCTGTCAGTAGATGGTGCTCTTTATATCAGCTATTTACTGCTGCTGCCTGTGCTTGGCCGTGTTTTCATATAAAAGGTCTGGTAACATTCTTTAACAGTTCATTTCTCTGCATTCTGATGTGTGGGAGACTAGAAAATTGAGTCTTTTGAGGGACTGCCAAAACAAACAAAAATAAAGAAAAAGAGTGGTTTCTAGGTGCCTTTGAAACATCCTCTATCCTTGATTTTTTTCAGCGACTTTTGCTTGTGTTAATGTACTGTTTTGAATTTGGACAGATTCAGAAGCTTCCAGCATAAAACCCTTTAACAGATATTGTGGATTGGAGAATATATTGCAGACTAACTCAGTTTGGCAGCTGACCTGTAAAACACTGCAATAGCGTGGTCTAAAATAAAATTGCAAAGCAGATTTGTCAAGCCACTTGTGATTTTTAAGTTTTCTTTTGCATGTTTACTTTGTAGTTTTACCTGCTGTTTCTGGATAGATAGGAAGAAGTTTATTTTTAAATGTAATGCTTCTTAGAAAGGGCTTAAATGAATCAATGCAACTGTGAATTTTACCTGGAGGCATTTATGCATCAGTAATTGGATGGTTGTAAAAACCTGCATAAAAATGAAGATTTCCTTATTAATGTGATTGGGGTATTATTGGACCTGTCTGTCCAATTTATTATTCAGAAATATTCCAGATCTGAAGGACAATATGTTAAATGTGTTAATTGTTAAAAAATATCACTTGCCAAAGGCAGCTGTTGAGACAAAAGCCTTGATCTGGGCAGCAGAACACCGTGGCAGACCTAATGGGAAATTTGAGATGTTTAAAGTTACGTGTGTCTTTATGCTGTGGTCATACAGAACATCAGCTACGTAGCCAAGAGTTAAATTTTGGCTTGTGAGATGGATTTGCCCCTGGAGTGAATCTTGAGAAGTGCCTGCTGTTTACTGCCTGAAATACTGGTCTTTCTGCAAACAGAAACTGAAGGATTAGTGTGGATTTTTCATGTAATCTTAAACTGCAATCAAATGGTCCAGGAAAGAGAAGGGAACGGAGTTTCTTCCAGAAATCTAATTAAAATACTTCCAGTTCTTATTCAGGGCCAATTTGTCTTCCCTGGACATTAATTTAGTTATCTCTTCACAGATTTTTCTCCAGAAAAGATACATATGCAGTTAACACATTACAGCAGATGAATATTGTTCCTTATTATGCTTAATCTACCTTCCTTTAGCCCTTGTCTCACTTTCATCTCCTTACAACGTAAGTTCCTTATATTGAGGTGAGGTGGGCATAATATTTTTATTGGAAACCTCAAAGCCACATTTCTGTGTTGTCACATCTCACAGGTGCCATCTCCAGGAAGATGTTGCTGGGACATTTTGGGCATATCTGGGATTTAATTTTAATGCTACCTGGCACTGAAGATGCAGATCTTCACTGGCATTCCTCCCCTGCTTAGCCTCCTTGTAGTGCCTGCTGGATGTTCCTGGGAGTATGTGCTGGTTTTAACACCACAAGAAATCAAACTCCAAATGAGCCATTCCCCATCCAGTAAAAGAGGGGCAAAAAAGGAGAGACTATGGGTCTCATATAACAATTTGCTAAAAGGCCAAAGCAATGGAATAAGATATGCACAGTAACAACAGTGTGGGGGTTAAAAGGGCATTGTAGTGCTTAAGTCCTTTCTATGAATATAGGACTTCATAAGGATGATAAGCAAATGCAGGAATTCCCTTATTAGGGAGAGAAGATTAGTTTCTCAAAAGTAAGTAGCAATGAATTATATTGACATCAGAAGTGCTCTGCTTGTTTTGAAAAATAAGTGATGGATCTGCCTTCTAAATAATTTATTTGAGAAATCCACAGGCATTGCAATGCTCTTGCATGAATCAGATGGTTGGGCTAATCTGACTCTTCTATCAACATCTGCCTTTTTTTCTCCTGTTTTTGCTGGATGTCTTATTTGGGAAGAAAGAGATTGACCTGTCAGGTCAGGCTCAGACCTTTTCTTCTTTGTACTTACATACTATAAAGTTGTTCTCCTCAAAACATATTTGGCTCAAGAAAACACAGTTAAGAGTCAACTGGCAAAGATACCTAGAAAACTTTGATTGCTGCCGGAATCTAAAATGCCTTGGCTGCTGTACCTGTCTTCTGCATATGAATGAGCCTATCCATAAAGACTGAAAGTTGGCATGGAAAGGTTATACTACTTCTTACAGTGCAAGCCTCTTAATTGGCACATCTGCTGGAAACAAAGGTGCCAAAAATGTGATTGACTCAGAAGGACTAGACCTTGTAAGAAAGCCTGTCATTTAATAGGGATTAAGATCCTCTCAGGATGTTGGATGTTCTCCCTGTACAAGTGTGCCCTTGTTGAGCTAATGGCAGAATTAACCTCACTACTTGCTAACACTGAAGTAACAGCTTTTATAGCTCTTCTCATATAGAAATGCTTCACTGTTTGTGTGTTTAAGATGAAAAAATGAACTATCTACCTCTGATATACAGCAGCTATTAAATACACAGCAAGTACTCAAACCCTAGTGTTGAGTATCTTCTCAACAGAATACTGTAATTATAAATGGAAGGAGTGAGGTGTGGTCTGTGCTGCACAGATTTATTATGCCAGGGAAATTCCATTAGTAAATCCCCAAAATAAAAAATAATAAAAATTGCCAGTATCATTAATGACAGTTCCCCAGAGAAAGGTAATACCATCTTGGCAAAAGCAATATTATGCCATTGATGTGTATTTCTTTAAAAAGCATGTCACCAAAAACCACATAACCCCCACTGACACTCAGGTAACCAGTTACCTGAAATCTCTGGAAAAACTAGGGTAGTGCTCTGTACAACATTTTCCTCCCCCCAGTTAAAGAACTATTTGTATTGTAGCTGAATCTCTAGTAAAGAAAATTATTTTTATAAGCCTTAGAAAATTCTGCTATTAATCTACACATCGTAATTTTTAATTGCCACATTTCAGTTCATAGCCATGTTAACATGGATAATGTGAATATGAAACAAGTACATTAAAAACTTTCATAGTCCTGTCTAGTTCTTCTAATTTCAGGGCAGCTTGTTTTGTGATTCGTGATGCTAACAATTGGTAATTGAGCTGTACTTCAAAGGATACAGTTAAGTGACTTGAAGAACTGTAGATAAGGTATCATCAAATACATGTACTTTTGAGTCAGATGCAGTCTCATGATTTACAAAACAAATACTGGCTGACCAACTTCCTTGAACTCTTTTTACTAAATTTGCACTTGTAAATTCAAGACTTTGTTCTGTCCTTCAGATCTCTATATTTTTAGCACTTGGTTTTGGCTGCTTATTTTTCTATAAGTAAAAGGCAACACAATTTTTGTGTATTATTTATAATTTTGTGCAAATTAAGCACTTTTCCAGTCTACTTTGGCAGTGGATTTTGTTGCTCTACAGGGTGTATTTTAGGTAATAAATAATAAGGCTCTTAAATTTGGCAAGATTAAAAATACAGGTTTTTTACATTAAGTGAATTTTAAAATATTATATGCTCTGATTTGGATTTGGATGTCAAAACCTAAAATTGATGGTGCTCCTGGTCCTCCTTGTGATTTTATTGTTGGCCTGTCTGTGCCAGTTGTGGCTTTCAGAATTTTTGATAGCAATTAGAATGATGTTAGGCTTTTGACAATGCTGAGGAGTGCTCTCTCTTCTCCTTTTTCATTCTGACATTTCAGTTCCTCACAGTTTGCTAATAGTGCCACTGCCATTTATATCAACACCTGCATCTGCCAGTCATGATTCTTGCTTTCAGAGTGGGATATTTCATGGAAAGAGAGCTTTCATGGGAAACGTGTCGCCTTGTTTATCTTTGCCTGTTGTTTTGGTTCTGCCTTTATCCTGATCAGGATAATGCTCAGTGATAGTATTTGGACAACTTTAGCCTTTCCTATTGGTGGTTATACTTGCAACCTTCAGAGGGACTGAACTCCCTCTGCTAACTTCTTACTTTTCAGATAAGTCTCATTACATTCCATAATTGGTTTCTCATCCCCTCCCACCTCCCTCCATTGCAGTTTGTTTGTAGTACGCCTGTTTGTGGCACTGGTACAGAAGGTGCTGGATTGGGTCAGTCCTGCTGTTGCTTGAAAGCCAGGGAAAGCCTCTCTCTGTTCAGTCTTTGAGCAAGTGGTGGTGCTACACGGATTTGAGACCCTGGGGTAGAAGTTCCTGCTTGTGCTGAGCTGGCTTTAAACACTGCCAGAGCATTGTCTTGGAGAGACAGCCCTTCATAGTCCACTGGAGGCAACAAAGAGCAGCCACTGAGTGAGTTGGGCCTTGGTGGTGTGAAAAGATGGAGAGACTCAGGAAGAGGCAGGAGGCAGTGAACCACTGCTGCTACTGTGGGAGGGAGCCCTGTAGCAGTGGCATTTTTTTCTCTCCTTTTCCTTCAGGAAGAGTAAGGATGGGAACAGAAAATCTACTTTACAGTACTTTTTCCACTTCTCTCCTACCTTCCACTACTTCCCTGCCAGTCTCCAGTCTTTCCCCTGCCTGGTCCTTTCTGAAGAGGGCTGTCCTGGTCCTGTTCACTGAGTGCTCAGAGCCCTGAGCTGGTTCTGCCCCAGCATGCTCAAGTCCTTCTCTAACTTTCTTCTTTCCCCCCCAGTACCATAACTGTCACCATCTGTTCAGTGGTAGGATTTCTGATCCAATTCAAGTTTTAAACATTCAGTCTTTTATCAGCAATCTTTTTAACATTCAGTTTTATAAAAGATAAGCTGTCTTATGGTATTTTGTTTGTTTGTTTGTAATAAACACGTTTCCTTTGGTTTGTTGTTTTCATGTCTTCTTAGTACTGAAATTCTCAACAACACAGATGGGAACCCAATACAGTGGAGGTTTCAGTGGTTTTATGGCATGTCTTCTTATTACTGTAATTTTCTTCTGTCTTTGGAAAAATCTATAAGTATAAATTATCTAACTGAGAAAATGTATTTCTAAACCAAAATGTGCCCTTTCCAGATTTTTCAGTTTTTTAAGATAACACATTCACAAGTGTGGTTCTATTTTTTTTCCAGAATGCAAAGCTACATTTATGTTAGCTGTTGATTCTGAATTCTGTCACTGCGACATATGATGGGGCCCTGCTCTCCTGGAGATGGCTGAACACCTGCCTGCCAGTGGAAAGCAGTGACTTTAATTCCTTGTTTTGCTTTCCTTGTGTGTGTAGCTTTTATTTTCCCTATTAAACTGTCTTTATCTCAACCCATGAGTTTTCTGGCTTTTACCCTTCTGATTGTCTCCCTGACCTCACTGGTGGAAAAGTGAATGAGCAGCTGCCCTGGGGCTTGGCTGCTGGCTGGGTTAAACCACAACAGCCAGAAGGAGCCAAGCACTGGGGATGGACTGGGTATTGCTGAGCAAGTGGTGAGCAAATGTATTGGGCATCACTTGTTCTACTGGGGGGGCTATTTTTTTCTCTTTCTTCCCTTCCTTTTAATCACTATTATTATTATTATCATCATTATTATCATGGTTATCATTAACATAAATATTACTATATTTTACTTTGTTTTACTTATTAAACTCTTCTTATATCAGCCCATGAGTTTAACTTTTTTTATCTGATTCTTCTCCCCATCCCACTGGGGGAGTGAGTGAATGGTATTTTCTTGCTGTCAGAGTCTAAACTGTGACAGTCCTTTGACCAACACGGCTGTAACAAAATTGGTTCTGCTCTGTCTTTTTCTAGTTAAACTGAAAATCCCAGAGCAGAGTCTCTCAAGATGTATATTGGAGCAGAATCTGCCTTAATGCTTTCAGCAGTGCCTTTCTAATGCATCTGTTTCATACAAGAAACTGTAGAGTCTGACTTTGAGTAAATTTGAATGTAAATACCCATTGACCATGCTTACATGTCAGGATGAGTATGTTGGCAAACTGGATGTTACAAACAGTATGAAACAGCCTTATTCCAGCAAACCTGCAGCCCTGTTTGACTGAGCACCCTCATCTCCACAATCCCTGACTTCTGTAATCTGAGCAGGTTTGTAAATACACAAAATGTTAGTGTTGGAGAAGCACTTTCAAATAGCTTGTCTCAAAGTATGTAGCGTAGTTAAAATTATGAGACTGAATCCTTCGTCACTCAAAAATACAGAGGCCCTTTCTTTCTGGAGTAAAATATGATAAATAAAGAGAAAGAAATTCTGGTGAATAAATTGACCTTCAAAGCTGGTGGGCTTGGTAAATTACACTTGGAAGGCTGAAGAGATAACTCATCCATCATTGCTTAGGAAAAGCAGGGCTTGGTAACTGATGCTATTGTGAATACTGAAATACCCTCTCTAGTAATGCACAAGCTATAAGTTTGATTTGCTTATTTATATATTCTTGAGTTAATGATGTTGAGTATCTTCCCTGCACGATGGAACAAAGAGAGCATGAAATTTTGTCAAATAGTAAATATGTTTTTTCTTCTTCTTGGCAGTCATTTTTATATTTTGAGATACATGTAACGAGACCTGGGGTTTGGCAATCTAGAAGAAAAAGTTTGTCACAAAATCCTGAAGAAGCAGGTTTTTCTCAAATAGACAAGAAAAGATCAGAATACTGCGGACTTTAATTCTCATTAAATCTGTATCTGGCACAAGAATTGGCATAGCATTTGGCAAGATTAAAACTATTACAGAGTTGCCAGTAAAGGGTGATCTTGGGATGAGTTTATGTCAGGAAAATTAAAAGGAAGGCCAGACCAAAGGTATTTTAAAATACATTATTTTAATCAGTTTGAGCCTATTCTTTGACTGAGCTGATAAACAGAAATAAAATAAAATATACTATGTGTTTCACCTGTCTAGGTAGTTCATATGTAGTTAATGGTGGGGGGGTCTTTTAGTAAGTATGTTTAGGGTACAGGTAATTTTCTTTGGTTTACTGGGGGGTGGGGGTTGTATGAGATCTGGCCTTCAGAGCAGGGAAGAAACTAAAAAATGAATTTTGTGGAAGGAAAGCATATTTTAAGAGCCTTTCATTTGGAGTATCTGGTTAGAAAATATTTTGGGTATGATGTGCCAAAAATGAAAGCACAGACATACTTTAGAACCATTGCTTTAAACCCCCTTTATTCCTCTAACTCATCAAGTCCTTAGGAATTAGAAAATTAAACCTAACATTTCCTAAAAATATCCACTTTGGACTGCAGTTATAAACGTAAATGTTTATATCATAATTCCAAACATTGAAGCAAACATATGTTTGCTGTGCAGTGATCTGTATATGCACAGCATAAAAGCTACGTTTGAAACCATCTTTCAGTGCTGTAGGCACAGAGCGATGTGTTAAATTTGTACTCTAATTGTAATAAACTTGTACTTCAGATATTTAACATGATGGTGCTTAAACTTTTTAAGGGGACAATAGTTGCTGAACTGAAAAGAACAGCCTCTCATTTTAAACAAACATTGGCACTGCTTGTGTACTTTCAGCTAGGAATAAATAGATTGTAAGTCTATAGCTAGCTATATATTTGTATACAAATGTTTATCATTTAAGTATTTTTGTGATGTACAAGAAAAACTATTAACCATTTATTTTCCAAAGGCTGATAGACTTTTCTCTAGTCTTCAAAGTTCCAGTGCAAAAAAAAAAAAATAAATCTTTAAATTTAAGTAGTATCACGTATAAAGATAGACAGTGAACTCTTAAGCCTGTTTTTCAGGGATTTCTATGGAATCAGAGAGACTGCTTGTGTCACATGGCTGTTTTTACTTGTTTATTTCTTTGATGTAATTTGAGAAGGACATGCATTTATATCTGCATGTAACATAAAATCAGCTAACTGATATCATAATATTGTACTCTTAATTGAAATTCAGTTTCTTCTTTGACTTAAATAGCAGTAACAAGAAGGCCAGAGAAGTTTGAGTTTGATCTTTTGAGTTGCTTGAGGAACTGGGAGCTACAGGGCAGCTGCTCTCCTTACAGAGGTTGTGCCTTCTCCAGACCAGTGTGGGACCCTGATGAGCTGTTCAGAAAGGGTAGTGGTTGGGCAAGTGCTGTCCTGATTTTTGTGCACCCTCAACACCTCTGGAAGTTTCTTCTGTGGAGACCCAGTTTGTCAGTCAAGCTTTTGTATTTTGGTGGGTAGCAGCAGCAGCAGAGACTGATTCTTTGTGGTGGCTTTATGCATTATTATGATACCTCTAAATATGGATGACACCAGTTAGTGTGTTTGAAACAGGATTCATGTTTCTGATGAGACTATTTTTCTTCAAATCAAAAAGGGCTGAGCTAGGGGATGTGCATTGTATTATATATTCAACCATGATTTTCCTACTGTTTATTTAACTTCTACACAGGTAATAAAAAAGGGTTAGGGACAACTGGACATGAGAAATTCAAGACACATTTGCTTGCTTGATTTTTAGGTCTGCCATAATCCCTGGCCCTAACTTACTATCTTTGCATGACATACTTTATGGACTTAATGGGACATGCAAAGCACTAGCTTAAAACTGCTTTGGTCTTCAGGGCTTCTAGTAATGAAGAATTTCAAAGCAACTTCATGAAAGTCTGTCTGACAAAGTACATCTCAGTAAATACTGGGATAAACCCTGGCTGGGTACATTGAGGGAGTCTGCCATGAGTCCTGATGGAGAAGATGGGTTGAGACAATATTCCCCTTCACCTCAAATTTGTGCAGAGAAACTTCTCTTGGAACTTTTACACCACCAGGGAGCTGGAGGACAGCATTCTGCATGCATAGCATTGAAACAGACACTTCCATTTTATTCCCTAGACTCGTTTCTTGACAAAATATGAAGTAAATGTATACACTGATGTTCACACCCACTTTACATCAGCAGTATCCAATGTGAAACATTTATTGTTGGTAATAAATGCCCATCTGTTTAAAATTTCTTTAGTCTTCTGGGCAGATTGTGTTAAAAAAAAGTTGAAAGCACTTTGAATATATTTTTTTGGTTTTTTGCCTACTTTGTCAAGGTTTTAAATTCCTGAAGTTCAGGTAGCTTAGAACTCAGTATTCTTACATGGTTAAAAAAATGTGCAAAGGTGAATTGTTTGATTAAATGAAATGTGACTTTATATATGTAGTAAGGCAATCAATTTATGAGTATATATTTATAAACTGCTAATCTATTATAAAACTGAGTTCTAAGGAAAGTATTGAACAGTGTTCTTTTTAAAAATTATTACTCATTTATAAAGGATCAACTGATTTAAGTGGGTGTCCTACTTATTTCATGTAATGGTGATTGTAGGAAAGTTAAAGGTAAAAAGGAAGCAGAAAAACTATAGCTGCTTATAAACATCATTCAAATTAGGAATTTTGTCAGCCGAAATGTTCAGTATGACTCAATATCACCAGCTCCATGTCCGTTGGTGTGTAGTCTCCTTTTCCGAGGCAAAACCAGTCTTCAGGCTTATTGGCACTAAAAGCCTTTGTTGCAAGATCTTTTGTCATTGTAGTTGAGGACCATGCCTGGCCTGAGGGTATTCCAGGTCTTCTGTGATTATATCCAAACTGTGGCACAAAGGTACGACTCGAACAACAGGTTCTTGTGTAATGGGCTGGCTATTGCTGGACATCTCTCAGAGCAGCTCCTGTTTTGCATTTGATATTTTAATATTGAATATTGAGGTCATAGATTAATATTTCTGAAATTTGTGTGCAGACTAAACATAATTTCTGTTCTTCATTCTGTGTTCCTAGTCTGGGACTGTGAAGCTGACCAAGCCTGTGGCGTTATGGACCCAGCAGGATGTCTGCAAATGGCTGAAGAAACATTGCCCTAATCAGTATCAAATCTACAGTGAGTCATTCAAACAGCATGACATAACTGGTAAAGTATGCACTATCAGAAATATTTTACTTAAAATGTGGTGAATTGTTTTACTTTGTTGTTAATAGATTGTGACTGCACTGAGGGCTTTTTGTTGAATGAGTGACTAGAAAGTTGCAGGGTTTAGAGCAGAGGGAGTATTCCATCTTTCACAGGATGCGGTAAGTGATACCCTCATTTCTTTAAAAGACAGCTTCAGATAGTTCAGGGTCAATATAATAAGGAAAGAAGTCAGTCTGTGTGTGGGTAAAGGCCTTATGCTGTTTATTCCAAATTAAAAAAAAGACAAAACCCAACCATTAGGAAACATCCTATGAGGAAAATGTAATTTGTGTATTTTTTCTCTTTCATTGAGATGTTTTGGCCTTGAATTCATATTCTTTGTGCCTCTCCCCACTCTTTTTGGAAAAAAAAAATTAATCTTCGTATTCTTAACAAGTAGGATGGAAAGTGATCCCGACTGAGCGCCTTCCCTAGCCTGAAGCAGGATCAGTACAGCAAGTTAATTTCTGACGGATGTTTGTCTAGTTTTGTCCTGAAAAACTTGCAATGAAGCAGATTTCTGCATCTCTCTATTCCAGTATTTTATGGTTCTTAAAGTTGGTATTTTCCTAGGATCAACCTAAAATCAAAATATTATTTCCAGCCAACAAAACTGATTTCTGTCCCAAATGTGGCTTGAGTATAACCAACTACTCTTTCTTACAGTCTTTGCTTCACTGTATAGGGTGCTGCTTCTCAGTTGCACGCACTTTTCTTGCCTAGTCTAAAAAGTATTTCTTTGTTCTATCATGTGTACTCCGCAAATACACACAGGACCTCCAAACCTTCAAAACCAGGTCTCTTTTCTTAAAGGAGTATATTGAAAGCAAAATTGTATTGTTTTCTTATTTACTTTTTTATTTGCTGTAGTTGTCTTTTGGCTGATAACTTTGAATTGGCATGAGTTTAGCAAATATAACTTGGGAGTTAAATAGCATTTCTGCTCATATACCAAGTATTAATTAATCTGTAAAAAATTTAATGTGGAGCACTAATTTGTTCTTTGCAGTGGTGGTATACAAAACTGGAAAATGGCATTCAGCCATTTAGAGTTAAGCAGGAGTTTGAGTTTCACATACAAATCTCAGTCTTAACAATAATGCATTGTTAACTAATGTGTGTTTCAGTCAGTGTCTGATCATGTACATGTGTAGTTGTGTTGTTTCCAATTTTACCTTCATTCCTATTGCTATTTTCTTTCTGATAATATGTGAATTACTGCAAACATGACTAAGTGCCCATGTTTGTTTACTATGTAGCCGTAAGTACATGTACACACACGTAAGGGGTAGTTTGTACTGGTTTGCTAAGTGTTAAGGTTTAGTACATAACCATTGTGCCCATTTCCTCTGTCACCATCTGCTGAATGCAGTCTGTGAGAATGTAGTCTGTGTCTCCACCCATGTGTACAGAGCTGACTGCATCCAGAGCACTACCAGAAGAAAATGAAGCTATTTTAAAATATTTTCCAGTGCTGCTTTACTATATTCTCTTTCTAGAATTAAGGCACTGTGAGATGAAGTTGAAAGGAAGACATTTTCATTTCAGCATAAACACTGATGGAAACCTTGGAGTTTCATTGCAGATGTGCGAAACTTTGAACTTCATAGACCTCTATGAAAAAGAAGAATTGAGAACAGTCTTTCCTACTTTACTCAAAAGAGGTATAGGGAAAATATTGGTACGAGTGTTAGAAAGTAAATCTGCGGGAAAGAAAAGAACTTCATTTCAGCAACTACAAAAGAAGAGACACAATCAATATCTGTACAGATTTTATAAAAGTATAATGTGATAATATTGCGAGTGGAATCATTAACTCAGGAGGATGTTTCCAGTGCTGTTGGTCCCCATGACTCTGATTATTTGAAATCTAATAAAGGGAAAGAACAGTGGATTTGTGGCTCAGAAAAAGTAGAGCATGGAAGGAGCATGGAAACTAATGTGAAGATTAAGCTAAGGTAGTGTAACTATTCCGAGGTATGGCTGTGGAAAACGGATGTGGTTGGTGAAAAATTCTAAAGAATTAATATGACTTTACAGGCTGTTTTGATATGGAAAAATATGATGGAAAGTGACACGAAAAGGATATTTAAACTTTATTTGAAGATAAAATCTAAGGCATCGTCATAAGCCAGGAAAATAATCTTGAGCAAACATATCTGACAGTTGTTAGCTGTAGATGTTGAGAAGTGTGGCTTTTACTTGAGACTTGCTGATTACAGTTTATTGTGCACAAAGATGCTACCAAAACTATCCTTTTCTTTGTGGAGATTTAGATCTTTTTACTACTTCTGACAAAGAGCAGCTGCAGATGTATAAGAAAAAATTCTTAATCTGGAAATTTACCTAATGAGAAAGAAGATCTTCATATTAACAGTGATCTTGAGGATGTAATAGGGTGGGCAGAGTGTACTCTCACCAGTGTTGAAGATGACAGCAAAATTTGAGTACCAGTCTACAGACAGTAAGGACTGTCTGTAGGACATTGTAGGGACAATCCATAGGGATCTAGGTATGGGGACCAGATATAGGCAGGAATACATCAATAGGACCCTTATGAAATTCAACAAGGACAATTGCAAAGTTGTGCCACTGGGAAGACCAAGGCTCTTGCACCCCACTGCTGCTGGGGCTGACTGGCTGGGAAGTGGTTCTGGTGAAGAGGACCTTGATAGTCTGGAAGACAAAGTGTTGTGCCTTGCAGCAGAGAATGCTCTTGCTATCAACAGGAACAGGAACCTGATCAAGAGTAGTCATTAACCCCTTTACCCTGTACTTCTTAGACTACAGTTGTTAGATCTCCAGTGCAGTTCGGGTGAGGGCCGCAAAGATGCTCAGGGCTGGAGCTCTTGCCCTGTGACCAGGGGATTGAAGGAAGTCAGCTTGTTCAGTCTGGGGAAGAGGCAGCTTGCTGGGGTGGGATGGGGGCAGTAGCAGCAGCTCCCACTATACAGAAGGAGGTTGTCAAAAAGATGGAACCCAACCCTTCACAGTGATGTATGAGAGACATGAGGCTGAGGCTAAAAATAAGGAGAAACTTTCTTCCCCCATGAGGACTTTTGAGATTTGGAATGGGTTGCTCAGTTTCTATTCTGGGAAGGTTTCAAACCCCAGCTAGATAAAACCTTGAGAAATCCAATCTGGTCTCATAGCTGACCTTGTTTTAAGCTGGAGGTTGGGCTAGAAATCTGCTGAGGTCCCTTCTGATCTGAAACCTTCTATGGTCCTATGATTTTCTCAGTACTTAACTGAGTACCTGAGAACCAGCCAATGAAATGCATTTTGCAACCAGCTGGGGGGAATTAAATATGGAATAGTCTAATAAGAAACCAGGAGATTTATTTAATACATTAAATCCTTGGGTTCAGGGAGTGGAGCATGTGGTTGACTTATTCAGCAACAGGTGGGAAGTATTTTTAATGTGTTGGACCCAGAGACAGAACAGAAAACTTTGAAGGAGTAATGCTGAGCAAGATCTAAGGGCACCTGACAGGAATTAGCAGTGGTGGGAAAAATAAGAAAAGGGAGGGAAAAAGAAATGGCAGTGGCCTGTACAACAAAGAGGCTCTACAACGGGTGTTGGCATTTACACCAGTAGGAGGAGACATAAAAAGTTGGATTGACCTGCCGGTTTTCCCCATTCGTTTTATACTGGTATATTCCTGATGATAAACCTGAAAACGGACCTTGCTCTGTGTGCATTTGTGACTTTGAATTTGCTGGGCAGCAGATGACTGGGGAGTTCTAGAGAGATTAGTTCTTTGATTAAGTCTTATCCTATACCATTGAAGCAAATGAAGATTTTTTCAATGTCTCAGCATTAACGGGGACAAGACTGGGTGTAGAATGACGAAGGAATAATTATTTTGGGGCATACGGTCCATTGCCAAAGTAAGAAAGCAGATGTCTAAGTAATTGTTTATGGATGTATGATTTAGAGGGAGGAAGGTAAGAAGGAAGGCAGGAAGGAAACCCTGCTTCCCTGCTTCATGTTTTGTTT
This sequence comes from Rhabdornis inornatus, assembly GCA_013397075.1. Classification (NCBI taxonomy): domain Eukaryota; kingdom Metazoa; phylum Chordata; class Aves; order Passeriformes; family Rhabdornithidae; genus Rhabdornis; species Rhabdornis inornatus. The sequence goes on along the minus strand of VWZS01007728.1, from coordinate 1,435,361 downwards.
TTACACCGTGTTCCCCAGTATGCTAGTGCATGTCTTCAGAGCAAGAGATTTTAATGCTATGATCATTAAACAAACCTCATTTTGTCAAAGTAATACCCAAGAGGTACCTTGGTCCAATTGAAGGAATTTCATAGGAAGTACTTGAAAGGACTAAAGCCTTTTAAGATTAAACTTTAAAAAGGAAAGAAACAGGACTCAAGAAAACCTCATTTTGGTTTTCGAAGGGACCAAAACTTTCAAATATTCATTAAATACCAAACAGCACCTTGGAAAGTGAAATATGAACTGATACTGAAAACCTGCTGGAAAAAGTCTTAAAATCTGGCTAATTCTAGATCTTCAAAAGATGCTTGTATTAAATAAGCTTTATGACATGAAATTCATATAAAAGCATGCTTTCAAAATCAGCATTGATTAATTTTTTCACTTCAGTAATGTATTTATAGATGTTAGGGTTTATCATATCAGATGAAATGCTCCAGCTATTTAGCATTTTAGTGAAGAGATAGTCTCATGGTTTAAGATACTACACTGGAATTTAGAGATACCTCGTCTCTATTTCAGTTTACTCTGGAAGTTTATTTTGGAAGCGTACCAAATCCTCAGGGTCTAAGTTATTCTCTCCATACAGAGAAAGGGTTTTTTAAAAATCAAAGTGTTGCCAGATATCTTTCCAATTTTTAGAACATATATGATTTAATTCTGCCCCTTGTTTCATGGACCTCAGGTGAGTTTTGTAATGAAACCAGTGGAGTGACTTGGGGATTAAAGGTGTGCAGTGGACTGCAGGGGCCTATGTTTCATTCCTGGCTCCAGGGCAGGAAGGGTGACCAAAACCAGGTGGGTTTATTCACTGTGATGAGACCTCTTGAATATATTCATCCTTTGCCATGTGTTTTGTTTGATGTACAACAGAGATAAAGATTCCAGTGTTGTTAAATATGTTGTGATATGTGTATAAATGATGTTAAGTCAACCAAGCCTTCCTGTTAACTGGTCTGTTTCATTTGGAACAACTTCTGCTCACTTCCTGACCCTTCCCTTGGCAAGTGATTCCAACATTATCTTTCATCCTTCCATTATTGATGAGTATTATACTGACTCAAAATATCTCTTGTGCCAGTGACATAACACACCTAATGTGCAGCCTTATGCAAGAAGCAAAATGAGGTCTTCTGTAAAGTGGCCTTCTTAGGTGTTCCCCAACTGTTTCCTGACACCTTTCCTTCGAGAGTCTTCTCACAAATCCTGCTGTTCTTATATTGCAAAAGACTACATAAATTGGCACCTTTTCTTAGATTATCTTATTGGACATTGTTTTATTGTCCCTTAAAAACTGGTCACAGCCTACGCTTTAGGTTGTTAGTGGTAGAGGTGTGTTTATGATCAGGTGTAGGACTGATACCAAGCAAAGAAGATCCTGGGTTACGGCAATGTGTTGTAGGAAAAGTACTTAAGCCGCCTTTAAAATAGTATTAAAGTTTCTCTTTGCTTGGTCCCAAACTGTAGCAAGTTTTGAGCATTCTTCAGCACTGTCATATATCTCAGAAAGCACCTTCATTGTGTCTAAATTGAGGGTATTTCCAATAAAGTATTAGTTACTTTCCTTGTTTTGGATGTGACAGTGCTCTTCAGCACAGCAGATGTCTTCTGCCAAGCAGTCTTAGTCTGATAGTGGAAGCAGAAGCAACTTTCATCTCCAGCCGTCTCTGTGAAGCCCTTCCCTTCACTGTGGTGCAAAGCATAAACCAGCCTGACTCTCAGTCCTTATTTATGCCACTTTTCCATGCTCTTTCTGTGAGGTCTTAACAGCAATGTTGGTTGGTGGGCTGTGGGGGCTGTTTATTCCAAATTCTGTCAAATCAATCCTGACTTACATGCATCTGCAGTTTGAAAAATAAAATAAAATTACTGCTTCACCCTGGAGAGAGCTTTTATTCTGCTGTCTGGATAAGGTCAGGCCTATTTGCAGCATTCTTTGTGGAGCTGTAATGCTTGTGTTGGAAAATGCGAGGGACTGAAGATTTTTCCCTGTTTCGTACTTGTCCGCTCTCAAATTTTTAACATGTGGAACACATCAAAGAGTGGTGAGTGTGAGGATAAGGCTTCTGTTTGCATAATATGTGGCAACTGTTCTTTCTGCATGGAAGAGTATCAGAAATATATTAATGTAACCCTATGTTTATATAGCGTAGAATTGAAAGAAGTTGGAAAAGTAGAAATATTTTTTCAATATTCAGCCTCCTACTGACATAGAAAATTTTGTGTGAAAGTGATCTTCTCTCATGTCTCAGCAATGGTTTCTGGGTCTGTCTTTTCAGTCAGATGGTAGCTCATAAAATATATGGCAAAATTCCACTGCATGGGACCAAGCTGTGATGGCTGCCTAGAGATCTGGTTTGACCAGGACAGCTCATCTGCAGTTGAGAAGGGGACAGTGATGCTTTCTAACACTTCACGGGAATTGTAACATAAGTATTAACATAGTTTATTATTTTCTGATAAATTGTCTTTCCTGTGATAAATAATATGTGGAATTCATCAATTAGTAATGAAATAGATATTTTTTTCCTCTGTGCACAAAACAGTAGGGAGTGTTCAGTGCTCTTAATTGTTACATAAAATTCTGTGTGGAAGAAGTGATAATACAATCTGTTCTGTTTGCTAGGAAAGGGAACTTAATAAAGGGCAATGGAGGCATTTTTGGCCTTGCTTGTCAAATTGATGTTAATTCCATGTCTGCTAAATTCAGAATGAAGTTTCTATGCTCCTAATCCATTATCAGCTGTGAGATCTTCTGTGCAAGTAGCTGATGAACATTTTGCACAGTTTCCTTTCTTAGTGGATATTTTTTGGGTCAAGCAGCTTTTCCTTGGTGTGCTGTATCCACTTTACCTGGGAAGACCTCTCATGGTCTCAGTAAAGAGTTGCTCAGAAGTGACTTGTATTCTAGCTGCCTCTTTCTTTCCTTCAGTATTCAGTAGAGCTATGGTAGCTCGATTTGCTGTAGCTGATACTGCTGCCTGATGTAGAACAGAGAATCCAAATCATCTTTGAACTGAAAAGTATAATTCCAGTCCTTTAGCTTCAGATCTGAAATTCCCTGTCAACTTAGCGCAGATGAGTTCTTCTGTACTCTTAGAGTATGAGCGTTTAGGGGAGAGAAGAAAAAGATATATTGCTCTTCATTTGAAGCAGTCTTTAATTGTTCCTTGGTACTTACTCTCCATATGCTGTCAGATGGGGAATTAATGTTTCATAATTATACATGCAATGGTAATTGGATTATTCCTTCCTTCTAACACAAGGGGTTTTTCATTTTTAATTTAATCTTGTTATATTTACTTTAGTAATTTTTTTCCTAACTAGAGATCATATAATTTTACTGTATTCCTTGGAAAGATCTTTGTTGTACAGTCCTTGTAAACCTGATCCACTGTATTCTCTACAGAACACTGATTCACATCAATGTTGTGTACAATGCACCGCCAGAAACTCTCACCATGGCAGCCAATTTCAAAATCAATTTCTGTTCCTTACTTAGAAGAGATCTAAAAATGTGAATTAGGTTAAGATATAGAAAAGTGTTTCAAATGTCTTAGCAAAGCCTATTTCAGGAATTCTCAAACTATATTGTAAAGCTTTGTGATATTTCCTAGTTTGCTGATAAGGCTGCCCAGTGTATCTGCAAGAAGTACTGAACACTGATTGTGATCCGTTGATAGAGCCAAAAAGCTTAAGAGCTGCTGATGTAGGCTTTGGGTGCTTACCCATTTATCTTAGGTAACTCAGGCATCCACCTTCAGTGGGATTTGTAAAACCAAGGGTAAGAGAGTAAATTACTGAAGTAGTAAGTGGAGAGGAAAGGATTGCCTCCAAACAGATGAATTTAGTGGACTTAATGAAGAGAAGATGTTATGACAACAACCCTTTTATGTTCACCCTATTTCCTTTGTCCACCTTTTGTTTTGTGATCCTTCTCATGTTCTTGACGAAGCCTGCTTTTTATCAACTATTTTGTCTTTAGCTGCTTTACAGGGATATTGATTAATTTGTAAAAGTTCTAACATTTTGGCCAATATCAAAGCTCTACCCTGTCAATTTTATTTCTTAGGATTTTTTTTCTATACATTTTTGGATCTATCCCTAACTGTTAGTGATTGCATTATTACTTTACCATGTTCCTTGATTGACTAAGGTTGTGGGAGAGCCCTTCCTTCATCTAGAAGCTGGACAAGGTGAAGCTCTGTTGTTACTTGGACGACCTCAAGGAAATAGCCTGAAGCCATGGAATGCAGCATTCTTAACCCTGATAGCACTTTGTAATTTCTTTTTTTTTAGTTTCCCCACTTGATTAATACTGATGAACTACTTCAAGATGGTGCATAACGGTCTGGAGTCTCTCCACCCGAAGGATGGGGCCCTTAGTTTAGAACTGGCCACCAAATATTTAGCCCTTTGCATGAATTGTGTTGATTCCAAGTGTTGTGCCCTGACTGAAGTCTAATTAGGCTGTTATTATGTGTTGTTTTTTTTCCAAACTCCTGCTATATTCGTGGAGTCTGGAAATAATTTTTCCAGCTTGGTTAAACTGATGGTTACCATTGCTGAGTTCTCATTTCCCATCAAGTCAGGCTTCTCTGCAGCACTTCAAAAGTTTTGGATGCCATTCTGGTGCACCAGGAAAAAAAATGGGGGATATTGCAGGGTCTCCTTTCAGGTAACCTTTGCTATTGCTTGGGAAGAAATAGTTGTTGCCTTTGCTGTGCAACTACAACATCAGTTTTATGGCTCAGCTGTAGGTAAGGAAAACTTAGATGAGGAAAACTAGACTGTTTAAGTGGAGGAGTTGTTAGAGGACCATACAGTTCTTAGTTTTGAAAAAGTAAATTAATTTGCTGCTTAGTGGGTATGTGTTTGTGATATCAGTGAGCAGCTAGAGCTGATTCTTTTTATTTCAGATTGTTACTTGCCAGCATGTGCTATTCATGATACAGGGATTTAGTCTTAGTGCAATCTTACAATTATTTGGCGGTGTTCCTCAGTCCAATAACACATCCAACCTCACGGTGAAATGCAGAAGGAAGCTGCTGATATCTGAACGTGGATGAAACCATGGCTGAGAGTTTGACTTCTATTTTGAACAACAGGGAGAATTTCTTCGCTAAAAGGGGATGGTCAGGCATTGGAACAAGCTGTGCAGGGAGGTGTTGGAATCCACGTGCCCAGAAATTGTCAAGAAATGCCTGGACATGACATTTAGTGCTATATGGTTTAGTTGACATGGTGGTGTTGTTTGGTCAGAGATTGGACTTGATCTTGGAGGTCTTTTCCAACTTTAATGATTCTATGATTCTAAGTGTGTATTTAGTATCTCTCATCCAGTTGGTCTGCAATATCCTATGTTCCTTCTCTCACCTCTGACTTGCTGTTGCCTCCAGATGCCCTCCACTAATTATGCTGTGGTTCCAGCTTCTTTATGGTCTCTGGTTTATAATATGTATGTAGACAACGACTCCAATCTTGCACCAAGTCTCTGACAACTGGATTAACCACATCTGTCACAGCCCTACGTTCTCAGGGGTGTTCTGGGCACAGCTCATAGGAACTGGGCTGCCTTCTGCAGCTGCCTTCTCTCGAATTCCCTCGCTGCGGCTGGGCGAGCAGCCACCTGCAGCCCTCAGGGTTTCCTTGCAGTGCTTCAGCCCCTCAGCGGCCCTTGGGCTGCCGATGGGATGGAGCCGGAGATGCCCTTGGGAAAACCGCGGGATTCGCCTCTTGCCTTGCCTGGCCCCGCGGGTGCAGCCCCGCGCGGCGCCTGCAGGGGGCGCTGCCGCACCGGGAGCGGCCGGGAACGGGAGCCGCCCGGAACGGGAGCGGCCGGGAACGGGAGCCGCCCGGAACGGGAGCGGCGGGGGTCGCGGGGTCCCGCGGGAATTCCCGCGTTCGGGCGGCCTCGCGCAGCCGGGAGCGCTGCGCTCCGCACGGCCTCCTCGCCCGGAGCCTCCCCGCTCTGCTAATGAGCTTGTCAGCACCTCGTTTGTCACGTCCCTCCTTGATTCTGTTCTTGGAAATACCAGCCCAGCCAGCTGAGACTTTTGCAGAGAGCAAAGAGACTGGAGGAGAAAGGATTTCTCCCTTTTCTACCTACCTCACATTACAATAAAAATAAAATCCAAAGATCTTTTTTTTCTTCTTGTTCTTTATTTTTTTCCCTCTTTGGTTGCTGAAGTGCTAAAGCAGCTGCCCTGTACTAGTCAGGGTTTGCCAAAGAATAGCTTTCACTAAAAAGAAATGCTTCTTGGTGCTCCAGTGGAAATTGTTTGATTTGATATAGTTAATTGAACAGGTTGAAAGTCTGACGGGGTGCAGGGCAGTGCACCTGACCCCAAGCTTCATCCTTGTTATAAGCAGAATGCACAATGTAGGGAGGTCACAAATACCTGGCTCTTCAGCAAAACATGTAAGGACCCAGCTCCAGAATTTTTCTGTGGATTCTGTGAAAGGAGCTCTTGGAATGAAAAAAAATATTAAAAAAAGGCTGGATTCCATCCAAGCCCTAACTGCATTGAGGAATTGATTTTCATCCCTTCGCCCAGCAAGGATTTGCACACCCTGAGAAATGTTGATCTGATTCCTCAGATCCTAGTGGTGACCAGCACTGAACTGATGCAGAAGAAGGCTTCCTGTCCACCTGTGGGCATCCAGACAAATGCTTGCTGCTCAGAAGGAGGAATTGACTGTGAGAAACTTGTATCTTGTAGTTGATTCTGTTGCCTGTGAACCCAAACCCCCACTTAAAAATGTGAGTCTATTGACACAAAAGCTTACGATTGGTCTGAAGTATGTCCATGTAGTTTCGTCTGTGAACCTTTTTAACAAAGTGGACTAAAGATGTGGCTCCTTAAAAACACCCACGACAGAACACAGTCTTCCCTCCCCTAAGGTTTAATTAATGTTACTGAGCCCCAAAGTACTTATTAGAGGCAAATTCTTCTTATACAGCAATCAACAGTAAGTGTCTGGCCTCAAATAAAACTTGGGGGACTCCTATTGTGATGGCTTCTTTTTAACTATAGCTACTGTATAACTTCCAATCTCTGAGTGCTTATATTTGATGGCTGTGTTGCTGCTGAAAATCAGGTGCTCTGTTCTTCGGTGGCTGCAGCCTGCTGTGGATTTTAGTCTTTCTTTAGTCTTGATATTAGTCTTTTAACCCTGCAGAAAAGGATGGGGGGAAAAAAACACAAACAAACCCAAATTTAAAAAAAAAAAAGAAAACTAAAAATCATGTCAAAACATGAGCTGTCCCACAGAAGTTTTCATAATCTTGAGAGTCTGCAACCCATCAAGCTGTGCAGACCTTACCCTGCTTTCCAGTATTTCTGCTTGAAGCATGAGAAATTTGTGCCTGCCAGGTTGGTAAGAGAATCCTCCAAGTTCCACAGACAAAAGTGTTGCTTCTTAATCACTAAATAAAAAACCCAAATGCTCTCCCAAGGGGAATTTGAGGTTTTGTTCTGTTTTGTGAAATGCCAAACAATGATGCCCTTGAGGAAATCTGTATCTTTTGTCAGTATGCCGTGTGTTTGAGACAAGCTGTCAATGTAATCCCAGTCCTGTCAACTGTACTGGCAGGGCACCTGCATTGCACAGGGCCTGGTGATAGTGTGTTGCGATTACAGGGAGGTCTTTTACTTAAATGTTTGATCCTCAAAACAAGTTTATGTATATAAACCCCAGTCAGTCTCTCTGTAGTCTGTCTTTTCCCACCTGTTGGGTGCAGGGAATTGCTGAATTGAGGTTATTTACCTGTTTGCAGGTCAAAATCACCATATCCTGTAACTGTTTTGCTTAGAAGTGTCCCTTTGAAACCATCTAGTCCATCCCCCTTGCTCAAGCAGGTTCAGCTAGAACAGATTGTCCAGGAGTGTGTCCAGTTAGGTTTCAGATGCCAGCACAGTTGTTCTATTTAATCAAGGTTTTCCTTGACTACACCTTTGAAGGTATAATTCTTAATGTTTGTTTTGCATAGGATATGTAGATTTTATCTTACAGTACTTGTTCTTGATCTAAATATAACATCTCATAACCTGAAGATGGATTAATAAGGTTATTCAAAAAACAGTGCCAAATGTGCAGTGATCCCAAATGGCCTATAAGGAAGTGTTTTTTGCGTGTTCCAAATTTTTGTTGCTGTTTTAAGGTATAAACACTGTCTGGAGAAATGCCAGGAATGTGACAATCTGTTATGAACATATCAAGCCTATGAAGTACTGCAATCTAATCCACTGTCAAGCTCTAGTTGAATTGCCTTGCGAAATTGCTTGTGTCCACTGGTTTATGGATGCTCTATGCATATAGATAAAGCTTGTCATATATTGGCTTATCAAAAACAAACAAAAGACAGCTTGATTGTGATGAATGTCACCTGTAACCATTATCCTAGGCTAATCTACTGCTGAATTTGCCATCCACAGATGTTTGCAGTCCTTTTTTATGTCCCATTAAGCCATATGCAGACCCATATCATGGTGACTCATTCCAAGTCTGTCTCATGGAGAAAGCTTTTTTCTGCTAATAAATGATGGTCTGTGTTTTTTTTTATTACTCTCAACACGAGGAGCTACAGACCTGTTAGCCTCTTGCCAATTCTGCCAAAAGAATGGAACAGATAATATGGGCTTCTGTCAACAAAGAATTGCATTGTATAGGTAATACCAGTTATCTTGATGCTCAGCCTGTCAAACTAACCTGGTACATTTTTCTTTCTTTCTTTTTTTTTTGTTGTTTTTTGGGTTGGTTTTTTTTTTTTTTCCATTGGCAAGGGTACAAACTAAGTATTTAACAGCTACAATGCAGAATACATGCCTTTTTTTGCCCCAAAAGCATACAGCTTAGGATCACATGACATCTTAATTAAACATGTGCTTTTTAATTCCGTATGCTGCGTGCTGGAATGAGGCTGGTTCATTGACAGATGCCTGTACGCAGTAGGGAGACACTAATGAAAAGGGCCTTTATTGGTGTCCCCTGGTTTAGCTGGTTGTGCAGCATCGTTCAGCCTTTCTGTGTTGGTTCCCTAAGCGTAGCAGTTGATGTGGCAGCAAACAATCAGCAGGGTGTGTTAATGGTACAGGTGTGGTAGAAATAATCCAACTAAATGGTTCTGAGAAAATTCGTTTTATTGAGCCAAATGTAGCACGGTATATGAGAAACCCCTTCATCCTGTGGGCACAGCCTCTTCTCCCTGGGAAAGCAGGCTGTCAAGGAAAAAAATGAGTTGAGAGATAGTGTAGGTAGATACATTACATGTACTCTAAATGAAAAGCTAATGAGACTAATGTAATCTCTTGTTATAAAAGTTGGACTGAATAGCAAGGATTGTTGTAATGTACACAGGCCAGGCTGCTTGAATCTGCAAGGATGCTGTGTCCAGTTGTGATGTTTTAACTCTAAGAGTAGCATAGAAGTAGATGGAAAGCAGAGCACAGCCTTTTCCCAAGCCTGGGAGGTGAGCCTTGTGTTGTCATGTTACAGGAGATGAAGCTGCTGAAAGGAAGGTTGATAGGTGACTTGATAACTGGATATAGGGACTTAGCAGGACAACAGTGTGTGTTCAAAAGCTGAAATTGGAAGCTTGAGTGATTCAGTAATCGGAAAATGAATCCTGGCTTTGCAGGTCATTCAGCGGTGGAAGTACCTACTAGGAAAAAGGGTAGACTTTGGCAAATTTGACTTTTCTTAAAAACCCAGTTGGATGTTGATGCATGCTCACATACCTGCTATTCCTCTAATTCTCTTCTTGGGCATCATTTCTGTACAAGCCTGTTTTCCATGTCTATGTACATATTATTCTTAGAGCAGATAAACATTTGTTGCTGAAGCTGCATGTGATGCTCTTTTGCTAGGACAGGTACCAGAACTTGCAGTCTGGTAGGAGACTCTACTTCTTGAGCTGTCACTTGGGAATCTCTTTACATTTGTCACTTCAGAAGTGACTCTTGCACTGTCCTAAAAATGATAATGAAAAATAACTATTAATAAATATTTAAAAATAACATTTTCTTCTGAAAGTACAACCCTTTGAGTATGTTTTCCAGTTCAGAAATATGTGGCCATCATCTCACGTAGCCTGGATCAGATCAACAGAAGTATTTTAGCCATGGAGCTATCTTTGGCCTCCAAATGCTGCATGCAGTATTGCCATAAGGTTTGCTGATCTAACTGTGTTGCTGGAATGGGACTTAGAGCTACAAAGTGCAGACATCAAATCAGTCTGACAGAAATCAAGGCTCACACTTGCTGTGTTTGTTACAATTTTAGGAAAGAGTATATTCTACTTGTGGAAATGCCCTTGCTTTGTTTTTCGGGTTTACAGCTTCTTTGGGTTTAAATAGACTATGTAATCTCAAAGTTTGAGATTTTGCAAAAGCTCTTGAGGGATTCAGAGTGTGAAGTTCGGGCATTCTCCACTGTCCGTTCAGAATAGTTCAATGACTGTAGGCTTCCAGGAGATTTTACTTTGGTGCATGAATTTTCTTTAACAAAAGCAGAAACAATTACCTACTCGGGTCAGAGAATATAATTCATAAAACTGTCCAAGATTTTTTCTGGGTTTTTTTTGTTGTTTTTTTTTTTCCTTGATAAGGCTAAATGTTAAACTGCTGCATAAATGGTTCAAAGAGAAACTGAATCATCTGAGAGTCTGATTTCCTGGACCTCATAATTTTTACATCTGCACTACTGCAGTAAGGCACAACTTTGCCTGAACACAGCTCTCAGGCTAGTGAAGGATCACATAGAGTATTCATGAGCACTCCTCTCTGGGCTGTGAACGAGGTGGGGCTTTGAGGCAATGGTCTGTGATGCTGCAGTGGAGAAATACATTCTTCAATATATGTGTACCTGCAGACTGCAGCTTCAACTCAAAATGTTGAACTGCATTGTTTCCCACATTGCTCATTATCAGAGCTGAATTCAGTGGAGCTGTCCCTGACTGCTTACAGTGATTACAGATGTGAGTGACGGTTTCCAATCTTCTGCAGGGACCAGTCACTGGAGGACCATGAGGGCTTTATTTTGCCAATGAATTTCACAGCAACTGGCTGACAGTAGAGGAAGTATTGAGAGTCTTCTGTTTCAGGTACTGATTAATGTTCATTCAAAGCACTGCACATACAGGACCTAACTGGGACCTTCCAGTGTTTGTTTGTCCTTTGACTTAGACTTAGACTTTTGTCCTTAGACTTAGGGTTGTTTTTTTTTCTTCTGTTTTGAGACTTTTTGTCCTTCTGTTGAACAGTCTTCCTTTCCAGTAGTGGAAACCTTTAGAAGTACAGGCATGACAGTTCTCTCATTGTATCCAGCTCCACAAAGGCACTACCTGGCTTGGATGACTTTGTCCCTAAGCCTGGGGTTGGAGCATGCACAGTCTCTTGAAGTGATTCTTTGAGTGGGTCTGTTGAGTTGTTGCAGACTGAAATGCTTTGAAGGTTCTAACATGAGCAAATTTACATTGATCTTCATGAAGACAGCACACTGGCACAAAGACTCAGCATCATATTTTACTTTCCAGTTAGAAACTGTGGGGTATTTTTCTTCTTCCCAGCAGTCACTTAATTCTTGTAACAGAACTGCAAGTATTTTCCCTGACCTTGTATTGAAAATAATTGAAATTTTGGTAAAAATAATTAATCCTAAAAAATCAGTCTGATAAAAATAACTGACATGGAAATTTTCAGCCTCAGTGGTTGAAGTTCAGCAACACTTCATGATTATAAAAAGTGTCAAGCAGCTATAATCATAGTCATCTACACCTGTGCTGTATGTGTGTGCCAAAACATGTATTGGGTCTCCTTGGAAAGGAATATATGTAATGGCTCGTTGTTACAAGTCTTTCTATTTGGCTGCATTGCACATTTCTGTTTGTAAAGGGAATGTGTGTTTAGAGGGAGGACTGTTGCTATTCTGTGGATCAAGTGTATACTTTTTTGGAAGCTTTCTTTTTTTTCTCATATTGCTTTATTTAACAATGAATTCTTCAAACTAGAAATGCACTATCATTCCTTATGTAGAAAATAATTAGCAGTAAATTGTATTTCTTATGCATAATATGTTGTAAATGCAGTTTCTTTGTGTAATAATTTTCATGGATTCTCTCTCAAAACTAAGTATACATGGTTTTCAAATCTGTTCCATATGCATCTTTAAAGCAGTGACGTAGCTGTAGTTACGAGTGTGCTACATTAGGCTGCAGATGCATCTAGAAGAGAATCCTCTCTGTCCAAAGGTAATGCTTAGGAAGGAGTGTGGATACAGGACAAGCGTATTTCCTCCTAATACCCTCCTGCCTTCCAACAGTTTGAACACATTATTGTTTGAACACATAGCCCAAATCTTTGTGGTAATATGTATGAGTAAAGACATGGAACCTGAAAGCTGACATTTCCTGATTTCTAAGATCTGAGCAGTGCAGCTTTAACATTGACTTTTTGTGTGCTGCTGCTGGTGTGTTTTGTACTAGAAGAGGGGAATATTTAAAGATGCAAGGGAATAATAACAGTATTAAAAAAAATTCAAACAAAACACGAAAACAAACGAAAAACCACCAGGCTGATGAATTAGAAAACTGTGTGCCCCTTGAACTTGTTGTTTTTATTGCTATTTAGTTAGTATTTTTGTTTAAAAATTTGTTTTCTAGATTAGTTGATGGCACATATCCTCTTATATCCAGAAAATTGCCTAAATGAGCAGAAAATGCAACCAAAATGCTCCTGTGAATCTCTTTCACGTCTCATACATGATCCGGGTTTGTGGTGCTTGATTCATTTAACAGTTTTGGTTGTAGGAGTCCCTTAAATGTCATCCCATAAGGATCTCAATAGTCCAGCCTCCCCTCCCATGTCCAGGGACACCTTCAAGTAGATCAGGTTGCTAAAAGCCCTGTCCAGCCTTTACCTTGAGTGTTTCCAGGAATGGGGCATCTACAGCCTCTCTGGGCAACCTGTTCCACTGTTTCACCGCCCTCACTGAAAAAATGTCTTCCTCATATCTAGTCTGAATCTATCTTCCTTTAGGTTGAAAAACAGGCCTCACTAAAAAGTTTAACCCTGTCTTTCTTATAGGCCCCCTTTAAGTACTGGAAGGCAGCAATAAGGTCTCCCTGGAGCCTTCTTTTCTATAGGCTGAGCAATCACAGATTGAGATATTTCTGTCAACATTGATGGAAGTTAGCTTTGAGGAACTTGCAGTATTTACTTACAGATCCCTACTGCTGCAATACAGTTCTAACCTTCAGAGACACCACTTCTGAAGAGCTCACAGAGCCTTTTTATTTTGTTGAATTTGATGAATGATACCTGGCTTTCATTTCCGTGACAGACTGTTTATTTTCACCAGGTGTGCTTCAGGGCTGACTCTGTTTATTTGTTTGTTTTTCTCCTTTATTAGAGAGATAGTTAGTTGTCAGTAAAATAAAAATTACAGTACCTGAGCATTTATTGCATGCTCTGGAATGCCAGATGTCAGAATACAACTTACAGAAAAAAGATGGAAACTTTATCTCTTTTTAGTCACCGTAGTCTTGAAAATATAAGGCAAAGTAGAGTATGGCTTTTTTACATTCCATCTGAGTGAATCCTTCAGTAGTAAGCAACTATTTGCATACTCTTTATGTAAGCAAGCTCTAGCTAAACAGCATCCACTAAATCTTGTGCAGTCTATTGCTGACTTGCAAGAATTGCTGGGAACTGTTACACCAATATGATCATCCATCTGGCAGAAAAACGCTGTAAGCTGTAGTGCCATTAACACTTTTGTATAGCAAAAGCTTTGATGTCCTGGATCCATTCTGTACCTCAATGAATTACCCACAGTAAAAGAGTAGTATAAACAACTGTAGTCTGAAACACTCTCTTGTACAAACCTGCAGTTATAATTGGTCGTGAGAGACTGTGGGAAGCAGTATCTTTTGATACTATCTCTCAGAAATATATCAAAATGATTAAATAGATTTCCCAAAGATTTTGAGGACTTGCTAATATTGGACTGAGATATGATTTTAAAAAAAGCAAGCATGCAGCTTGCTGGTTTTCAATAATTAATGGCTTTATTGAGTGCAAAAAAATGAAGTTGCCAAATCTGACCTTGGGCCAAAATCATAGCTGCAATATTGAACTTATTTTGTTTTATGTAGACCACAGTGACGAGTCATGTAATTGTCCTCTGTAGGATGTTATTGAGAAGTCCTTAAACTGATTGCAACTGCAGTGGCCCAACATGGACAACAAATTAGTTTAACTTAACTTCAAATTGTTTTGCACTAATGAGCCCTGTGACTAAAATTTGTGTGTCATCTGGTTGTCAAACTGCCTTGGAAGTGGATTAATTTAGACATAGGTTGGATTTGCCCTCCGCAAAGTAGGTGTGGATGCCCTTGTGTCCTCTTGCAAGCATGCTAAGTGTTCTAAGTAGTTCCTTATAACTCATACAGCCAGTAATGCGGTAACTCAGTGCAGACTGACGTGTTCTCTCCTGCTCCAGAGGCATCCAGTCAGGATTTCATCTCTAGTTTTAAATATTGGTGTGCAACTGTGACCATCCCATGCAATTCAAGTTTGTGGGGAGATCACATCTCTTTGTGCTGATTGGTCCCCAGCCATGCCTCAGGCAACTGTATTGCGGTCGTGTACTGGAAATGCTCAGTGTAACTGACCCCTGGAGAGGGGGGCTTTATCATTGCCAGGTGTCAGGCAGAAGTTTAACAGAGCTGTAAAGTCAGGAATCAGGCAGATTCTGAGCAAGGAGGCAGCCAGGGCTCTCTGTCTTTGTAAAATGGAATAGCTGTGGTCACACTATATTGACTATTGCCTCTCAAGAATACAGTGAGAGGTGTGATGCTCTAACTTTAAAAACTTCTGCATCTCTTGTTGGAGGTGCCATATGGCTTTCAGACCTTGTGGTGGTGTGAATAATATAACTCTTATCCAAACCCATGTGCTGCTGAAGCATGTGGAGTCATAGAAATCTTTAGAGAGCCCAAGTTAAAAGAAGAAAGACCGGGACTGCAGCTCTCTACCTCAACCAATACTGTTTTCAATTCCTGTGAGTATTTATGTAGAAGTAGAACTTAATGGAAGGAGAAATTAATGTACTTACCACCCCTGGACTGAATGTACCATTTAGAGGTGACGCAAATTCTTTTTTCTTCTTTTAGGGTGATAAGAAAGCTCAGAAAAGTTATACTTGTCTTTCCACTGTGTGGGTTACCACAATCCAAAAATAATAATAAAGGATACAAAATAACAATATCACCTTATTGAAAGATTGTTAAGAAAGGTACTGAAGACAGCTCATCTGTGTTTTTCGTTGTAGAATCAGTGAGAGAAGATAGAAATGTAACTGATAGAGAAATAATTTAGCCTTCTTAAGCAAATACTCTTCTAGCTTTGGACAGCCTTAGGACTCTGCAATAAAAATGATTTAATGTGAAC
The DNA here is from genome assembly GCA_013397075.1 of Rhabdornis inornatus. Classification (NCBI taxonomy): domain Eukaryota; kingdom Metazoa; phylum Chordata; class Aves; order Passeriformes; family Rhabdornithidae; genus Rhabdornis; species Rhabdornis inornatus. The sequence continues at coordinate 1,419,867 of VWZS01007728.1, read as the reverse complement.
AACTATTGAGGTTTTATTATTTAAAACAATAAATAATATCCTGACATGTCATTGTACTTGTCATTTGATGGTTTTATACTCCCCTCTTTCTGTTTTGAAGCACAACTGTCATAATATCCAAGCAGGCCCTGTAATAAACAGAGAAGAAGAATTGTGTGAAAATAACTTTGTACGTAACAGTTCATTAAAATTAAAGCTGTACAATATGAATGAGAGTGTGAATGCCTCAGTTATGAGTAACACTTCGTATGAATTCACACTCAGGTAAGTGTTGTCCTGGTTTTGGCTGGGATAAAGTTAATTTTCTTTTTAGTCACTAGTACATTGTGTGATTTGGTTTCAGTGTGAGGGTAATGTTGATGACATACTGATGTTTTGGTTGTTGCTTAGCAATACTTGCCTAGAGTCAAGGACTTTTGAATGTCTCAAGCTCTGCCCCTGAGGGTTTGCACAAGAAGATGGGAGGAAGCATGGCCAGGACAACCATGAACTGGCCATAGGGATATTCCGTACCATAGAACATCATGCCCAGTATATAAACTGGGGAAATTGGCCAGGAGGGGCCAATTGCTGCTGGGGAATGAGGTGGGTGTTGGTCAGCGAGTGCTGAGCAGCTGTACTGAGCATCACCTGGGTTTTATTTTTTCCCGTTACAGTTATTCTCATCAGTAGTAGTAATATATTTTACTATCATTAGTGTTATTATATTTTACTTTATTTCAATTATTAAACTGTTCTTGTCTCAGCCTACAAGGCTTTTTCCTTCCCTTATTCTCCTTGCCATCCCACAGCTGCATGGTGCCGAGCTGCTAGCTGGGGTTAAACCATGACAGTGTGTATGGAGCAACATTTTACTTTATCACACAAGTAAAATTTCTTATCTAAGTACGTGGATTTCCTATTAACCCCTCCGGGATTTGAAATAGCAATTTCTCTCTCTCTTTTTTAAGAATCATTTCATAGTGCCTGTTTCATGTAACTGAGATGATCTCATACTGCATGTTGAAGTGGAGGTCTCTCTTGCTTTCAGAAAACTCTTGATTGCATTGCAGAAGTCAGCCGTAGCAAGGAACATTTCTATGTTAAGTGCCTGGTAAGCTGCTCTCTAAAAAGCGATTTTCCTTGACTGTTCTGGGACTTCTTAAGGTGAATTTGAATTGATTCTCTTTTCTGGGCAAGGGTTCAGTGGAAGGTTTTGCAAACTTGGGGAGTGCATTGAATGCTTGGCAGTCCCAAAATGCTGCAAGTCCAGACTGATCTCAGGAGATGCTCCTGTCTCTGTAGATGTAAATGTTCTTGTTGCCAGCGTGTCTGTGGGTGTAGGTCAGGACCTTTATAAAGTCCCAGCATTGTGGTACTTTTTAACCCTTTTCATCACCTCTCCAGGTGATCAGTGGGATGCTTTAAAGCTTGATGGAAGTATCTGTGGTGAATCTAAAAACTTAGAGTGGAAAGTGGAAACATTTCTTATTAACAGCTTTTTAACATTCAGGAACACTGAGAGAACAAACCATTAGGAGCTGTCTTTGTATTGACCATTTTTGTGACAGCAGAGTAGTTTTCTTGTCTCTTAGAGCAGTCCTGTAGAGCAGGTCTGCTGTTAGCTGTCCACTCTGTAACAGGAGGAGGCTCTTGGCTAGCAAAGAGGAGGTGCTTTCCAGTACTGGGGAAGTTACTCTGCAGAAGGTGTTGAGTCTGCGGAGTTGTAGGAAGGTGATTTACTTTGATAACATAGTGTTTATCCCAAGTCTGGAATGATATCCCAGTAATTACTGTGCTTAGGTAAAGACCAAAATCTGGTGACTGTCTCTAGAAGTAACAGATTTTTGAGAGTCTTCCTTTCCCAGATCTTTTATTGCCCTTGCTGTAAAGCTGTTCCTGTGGAGACTGTGCCAGTGGTTTAATTGTGCTCACAGGTGGGAGGAAACCAATGGCATTTTTTCCATGTGTCCTGACAATGCTTGAGAAACGGTACTGGCTTAGCAGTCAGGATTGCAGAAGACATTATGGGTGTTCAGAGAAATATGAGTGAACTGACATAGGCACACCCTACAGCTGTAATTAATGGTCCCTGTGTATCAGGCAGAATATATGTGTAAAAATCCTTGACAGCTCTTCTGACTTGTGCAATGTGATATGCAGCATGTTTGCCCTTCAGAAGTAATCCAAAATTGGACTTGACATTACTGCTTTTTGGGCTGTTTTTCACACATTGTCTCTTACATGACTTCACGGAAGTAGCATTCCTTAAAGAAATGTGTTGCTTTCCTCAAACACAGTGTCGCAGTCATTTATATCTCTTCTCTTCTTCTCATTTCCAGTATTTGAAAATGTTGGAACAACTTTCTTATAAGTATGACCTGAGACGAGGCCTAAAGCCAGCAGAATCCTTAAAATGCCTAGAAGTGAAAATTAAATCTAAATAAAATTGCCATAGTCATTAGGAACTTAACCAGGCCTCTCTTTTTCATTGCTTTTCATCATTTTCGCTTTTGAGAGAACCAAGTAATTTAAAAGTTTAGAACAGGTAAAAAAAAGCAGAGGAAATCCTTCCAGCAGCTCTGTGGCTTGTGCCAGTGGACACATAGAATTCACAAGGAGGGAGGTAATTTTGTCTTTCCTCTGACCTCTGATTTCTGAGAAACCAGCTTTTACTTTTACTTTTCAGGTAGAGTGAATGAATCCTGGAAGTCTTCTTGTCTTTTAAGATTGATCAAACCCTTATGCAGCAGATGTACTGTGTTGGTAGAGCTGGTTGGGTTTTGACAAGAGACCTTCTGGCTTTGTAATGTTGCCATGTTGATGTCAGTGATGTTTCTCAAACATCATTTGACACTGAGGCTAACTAATAAGCAATAACAACAACTTGTGCCCATGCTGCTAGGGGTTTTTGCTCTTAAGGACAGGATGGCTGTGTTATGCTGTCTGTGGGAAGTAGCCCCCAGTCTCTGCTCATTCCTGAAATATACCTGGAAGTTTCTGAGGGACTGTTAGGCGGCCCAGGTCAGTATCAGCTCATGAAATCTCAGGGGTGATTTGATAGTACAAACAACTGAGTTCCAGCAGCCGGACCTTAGTGGCAGTGCTTTATTTAATGGAGTGGACAGCAGTGGAGAATGGAGGTGCTTGGAACCAGATACTCTTTTCAGAATGGGTGACATCAGGTGAGCTTCAAAGGGCTGAAAAATCCCCCATGTTTTACAAGCCTAATAGGCCCCATCCTTCTGCCATTATAACATTGCTACTTACAGCATTTTCTTTAGAGAAATCCAATGTCTGGATGCTGCTGCTGGTGAGGGATACTGCAGGTGGTGTACACTTGTATCTAAACAATTTTGAGGGTGAGTCCATGTAGGTAGATATTTTTTCACCTGACTTCTTGGTTTGCACGTTTCAGTTGAATACATCAATATACAAGTTATGTAAGAATCTCGTATTCAGTACCTGCTAGTTGTGACCTTGCTAACTCTTGAAGTTCAGGCTGCCTGATTTGCTGCTTCATGGAATAGAATCACAGTTACTGTGGTTAGAAGG
>VWZS01007728.1:1287158-1416291 GCA_013397075.1 Rhabdornis inornatus | reverse complement strand
CCCCCGGCTGAGCAATCTCAGCCTTTCCTTACCTTACAAATGTATTAATCATCTTTATGGTCTTTTGTTGGACTTACTCCAGTATGTCTATGTCTCTCTTGTACTGGGGATTCCACAACAGGACAGAGTATTCCAGATGTGGTCTCACTAGGGTCAAGTAGAAGCAAAGATCACCTCCTCAGACCTGCTGGAAATGCAGTGTCCTATGGCAGCCCAGGAAACTGCTGACCTTCTTTGCTGAAAGGGCACATTGCCGGCTTCCCTGCTCAATGTGGGACGCACTACAGCCGATTATCCAGGGCTGTGTCCAGCCCTGTGTTGTATCTCCAAGAATGGAAACTCAGCAACTTTTCTGAACATTTGTTCAGAGAAGTGTTCAAGCACACTCAAAAATGGTTCTTTACATTTAAATGGAATTTCCTTTGTTTCAGTTTATGGCCACTGTCTCTNCCGGCTTACATTCAGCTTGGTATTCACCAGGATCCCAGGTCTTTTCTTGCTCACTGAATAACAAAAATGTTTCTTACACCATTATGAAAGGATCTTATGTGAGCTCATCATTTAAGTAGAACATGGCTTCTGAGGGCAGATACAAGGTCCTGAGGCCATGACTGGGAGTACCCATGTCTTGCTGTATGTTGCAGAAAGAATCTTGGCTTGCCCATCTTCAGAGGTCATCGGAAAATTGCTTGGGAGCAGACTGGAAGTGACTTGATTTAGATCAGGTTCTTATGCAACTGTGCCAATGGATTTATAATTGACACTTCAATCTATAGACAGCTGTGATCCTACATACCATCCAGCTGATTTAATTCAGGGGTATTGACAGGAATTCATACTGTCAGTGCTCACGTATGGCTTAACCAGGGAAGCTTTGCAGTCTTAGAAAACTGCAGAAAAGGACTTGTTCCAGTGGGAAGAAAACAGAAAAAAGCTGGTGAGGAAAACCAAGCAAAATGTATATCACAAAGATGACTCAAAGGAGAATATTACAAAGAAGTATAAGTTAATTGAGTGAAGAGTATTTACATATCTGGATATTTGATTTAGAATTTTAATTACACACTGGAAGATGAAATAAATAATTTCTTAGTATCTGTTGTCACTTTTTTTGCTTTCTATTGCTGCTATTCAGCTCTTGGTATGTGAATATTGTTACTTGCTGGAGTTTCACAAGACAGGTGTCTACAACTCAGGAAAGAGAGCTTAGCGTAAATGTTTATTTATTACATAGAAACAAGAAATTGTCTTTTGTGCATAACCAAAATCACATTTGAAACTAACCCTAAAATGATTTGGCTTTTGTATTGAAGACTGAGTGCAAGCTAATGAATGGAGATGAAGATAAACAATTTAGTACTTGACTGAAGATTCAATTTGTGGCTCAGTACTCAGAAAACATTCTCTAGGCTCTTGTGGTTTAGGAAAGTTTTGCCATGCTGAAAATGATGTTTTCCTTCTCTTGTTTTATTTGCATGTGTGTGTGTAAACCAGTGGAAAAATTATTTTGCATATTTGTGTCTGAGCACTGATGTGAGTGACAGCACCTTCATTCAACCTGTCAGAACAGTCCCTCTCTGCATCAGTGATGCACCCTGCACTCAACCAGGGTGTCACTGGTTCCTAATGCATATTCTGTGAGTAAAAGCACTGTGCTTAAACAGTGTGACATCTGCTCACTGGGTGAGGGTTAGTCTGCAGTGTTACTGTAGGAAATTTCCATGATGATTGTTTCCAGTCTTTTCCTCTATATAAATTATTACAGGCAAATTGTCAGTAAGAGTTGTAATATGTTCACTAGCCACAGTTGCTTTTTCTCTAATCTGATTTTATTGGTTGATTGATTAGTGTTTGTTCAACTCAGTGCCTCTTTAAAGAAAGACTTAAAAGTAGATCATGTCATGCATTCAAATGTGTCCTCTCCATATATTCTTTCTTAAAAACAAGGTGTAACTGAACATTCATACATAATACAGTGATTTAATGTTTGCTGTTCTCTCTGAAAGGAAAAATTTAATTTATAGTAGAAAGAAAACCCACTGAAGCTATCAGAAGGGCAATATAATATAAAGCAAAAAACACACCCCATGTTACCTGAGGTTTGGGAGTTTACTGGTACTTGTTTGATTTATATAAATTTCCTTTTCTTCCTTTTACTTCCTTTTACTCTTTCCACACTTTCTTTCCCAAGGCCTTTTTGAGTGTTAGATCTCATGCAGAGATAAAGAGCCCTTCAATACTGCTGCCTCCCTCTTGTACAGACCCCAATAATCTGAGCTCCTCTGAGCAGTCTCTTCCAAAACCTCAATTTCAAGACCACAGGGACCTGAGAATCACCCATTTCACTGCTAGGTGGCTCTGATTGTGAATTAGCTTCATCATTTAACTAGTGTTTCATTTTAATTAGTTTGGGTTTACCTTGCAGCACTTTTTTCTTGTTTTGCCCCTTCCTGCTAAATCAAATCACATTGGAAATGGCGGAATTATTCTGCCATTTTAAAATGTTGGTGAGATTCTTCTCACAAGCAGCTCTTAAGTATTGCTGTAGTCATTGGAAGCCATCCACTGACCTTAGGCTCAGCTGAAGCTAAAATTAGCCAACTCTGTTTTTGTTAATTAGTTGCTAAATTACAAGCTTTTGGACAATGAGAGAGCATTTTGTCCCAGGCTCTTTTTTAGACATCTGGTGCTGAACAGCCAGAGTGAGCGACACACAGAGATCCCATTATGCCTAACTCAGGTCCTAGGTGTGATGCTCTGGATTCAAATGTGAACTCCTAAATTATCATCCATAATTGTCCCTTTTGTGGTTTCTGAAAAAGCCTGGAGGCACCTGAACATCTGATTTCCCTTTTTATTTTACCCATGAATTCACCTCAGTGCCTGCAGTGCCTGCAGTCGATTCTTTATGCGTGCCCAAAATTGTCCCAATCTGAGCAGAAAAGCAGAAGGGAAAATAAGTTCTGGCTTCCCTTTCAGACGGAGGGCTTTTAAATCCTGCGTCCAAACTATCCACCTGCCAGGGAAGTTGGCCCTTTCTCTAGCATGTAGGAAAAGGAGGGCTGGAGTGGGTTCTCTGTGTCTGGTCTTGGAAAGAGGCTGGGAGTTGCCAGAGGTTGGAGCCTTTGCACCCTGCACAGAGATTCCCAAGTGCATCACAGCAAGGTCAGTGCAGCCTTACCTCAGCAGGACTGGGGCCATCCCCTGGCCGGGAGCAGGAGCTGGGACTCAGCACATTCCACTGGGAGCTTGAAGATGAAGCTTTTTGGAAGAGCTGCCTTGCTCCTAGCTGTAGCAGTTATTTTTATAAAAAAGGTCACACAATGTTTTCCTGCACTTTGTAGTGGAAAACGAGCTTTTATTTTTGCTTGGGAGAATGAGACCCAAAGCTAGAGCCAGGGGCTGGGCTACATGGTCCGTTTGGGCCACAGAACTGGGCTTCAGTCTCTGGTGAGGCTCCTGCACATTAGTGTTGTAATATTGTTGAGCCAAATGCTTGAGGTACAGAATACAGAATTTAAAATATAAGGTCTGGATTCTGTTACAGGGATGAGTTGTTAAAAATTAGCTACAATAATTTGTTGCTTAGGTATCTGGGCTTTTTCTGATCCAAAATGACTGTCTCACAGTGTTTTACAAGTCAAGTGTAACTATTAAATAGGAGGACTAGACCAGTCAAATAAAATCCTTATATCCCGATTCTCCTCAGAGCTACAGTAATAAAAGCTGGAAGAAATGCAAAGCAGTTCTGCAAAGTTTGGTGTACTTCTGAGACAGCAGTGCAGCAACAGATTAGTGCCTGTGTCTGTAAGAGTGTGCATATAATTGAGTAGAGGTAACTTTTACAAAATTATTTTTCCTGTGGTTATAAAATGGGCAGCATAGACAGTAAGTTCAAGGCGTATCAGAGGTGATGTGTGCCACTTGACATATGCCAGGCTTCTAATTAAAGCCACCAAAGAGAGATGCTAGGGCAAAACATGCATCTGGAGACGTGTCTGGTTCCTCCTTCAGGTTAGGAGAGTTGAAGCAGTCTACAGTGCGTAACCTGTGAGCATGTTGCTTTTAATTTTCCATTTTTATTAGTATGAATTATTAACAACATGAATATTAACAAAAAAAATTTATCAATTTCATTTTCATTTTAAAAAATGAAGGATTAAGATGGTATGGATGTGGAAGAAAGCATCTTGCAAGCTGCTTGGAGATAATGTGGAACAGGAGAGAGCTAGGGATACAGACTGGGAAGTGTTTTAATACTGTATATACCTCAGCATTGGGATATGAAATCTTATTTTAATATTTAATAAAATTTTAATTTTTCTCTTTTCCTTTTAAACAAAGCAGTGATTGGAAAATCTTATTAGAAAATGTAAGTTCTCAAATTCTGGTGTGCTGGAGCTTTGATGGTCCACAGACCTTCTGCAATGCAGTACAGTAAGCTGTCTGCTCACATTATGTCAGTCCTCCTTGCTTCCCACAAGTTTGGCATTAGAAGGAACTCAGAAAATGAATTAAACATGTTTCAAATACTTCTTTGTGTAGGTTTTCTTGCCTGAATGCTGTGTGGCAGTTAGTGTAATGAGGGGGAAGAAGGGATGGCTTTCCCCAGCAGAATGAGACAGATGGCCCCCAAGGTCTCCTTCCAAGGCGTGACTGTGGTGGGTTGATCTTCACTTGACACCAGGTGCCCCCTAAATCTCTATCACTCCTCTCCTCAGCAAGGCGGGGGAAGAAAATGAGATGGAAAAAACCTCGTAGGCTGAGATACAGGCAGTTTACTAAAATAAGATGTGACGCTCAAGCAAAGGAAAAACTCCAAAAATTTTATTCTCTACATCCCATCAGGAAGTGATGTCTGGCGACTTCCTGAGAAGCAGGACTTCAGCACATGTAGTGGTTGCTCTGAAAGGCAAACATTGTAAAATAATGAATGTCCTCCCTTCCTATTTCTTAGCTTTTATATCTGAGCATATGTCATATGGTATGGAATATCACTTTGCTCAGTTTATGTCAGCTGTCCTGGTTATGGTGTTTCCCAAGATTTTGCCCATCCCAAGCCTGCTGGTGTGGGGGGAAATGTTGGAAAGACAGCCTGGATGCTGTGGGAGCACTGCTCCACAGTAGCCAAAACACTGTTGTGTTCTCAGTGGCTTCCCAGCTACTGCTACAAATCACAGGCTCTGAGGGCTGCTGAGGAGAAAGTGAACTCTGCCTCAGCCAGACCCAATGCTTGAAAACAATGAAAGATTTTGCTTATAAATGGATTGTCTTCTGTGTGATTTCAGGGATTTCCCAGTTCACTTGGGTTCGTCACTTCAAGAATAAATGTTGGGGTCTTTTGGTGGACATGTTTGTATGGTTATTTTTCTTGTGGTGATAAATTATCTCTTTTTTCTGCAAGAAATCTGATTTTTGTAAGGTCCACCATTAGGAGTTACAGAAAAAGTTCTTGTTTGAGTTTGCTTTAAAGACTTCAGTCAGTTCTAATTCTTTCTAAATTGTCTTTCCCTTTCCTAATCTGTTCTGTGTAGAAGCTGTACATTATAATATATGAATGCATGTTTACTCCTGAATAAATTAACAGGACTCTTGGCAGCAAGAATGATCTAATGTGATTTTTTTTTAAATTAAAAAAGAAATGGGATATTTAGTGCATAATGTGTTGCACAGGGTGCAACATTATATTAACTAGGAACTGAAGAACTGTGTGTCCTGCTGATGGTGAACAAAATCAAGTGTGTTGACAGATTCACTCACTCCATCACAGACAGGAAAGACCTTGAGGATGTTTATTTGAATAGGGGGACCATAAGTCTACAACACAGGTACCAACAAACAATAGTCCTAGGGTTTTTTCTTAAAAAATACAATGTGCAATATAGTAAAAGCTCATTATTATATGTCTGTATTATCTTTATATATAGCTGTAGATAATATATAATTTTGTATGTCCAGGAAGTAGGTTGGCAGATGTATGTACAACAAATAATGTGCATTTATAGACTGCCTGCTAAAGGTTTACATTTATCCTTAATTTACTTTGTGGGTCCTACTGGGTCCTTCCTGAGAGCACTAAAAATGGTTGTCCCACATTTTACAGTACGCTTGAAAAGTGCTGTAATATGATTTGTGCCTGAATTTATATTTCAGAAGGGAATTCAAGTTATTACTATTTCCTCCTATTAAAATCATCAGGTGCTGAATATGGTCATCTGAAAAACAGGACCATCTAAGAGTCTTTTACTCAAGACTTGTAAGAAATCAATATAGTTCCCATCAGTACAGTAAATTACCAACTGAACCACTTCCAGTAATCATAATGAACAGTCTCTCATTAACCCCTTCCCTTCCCTGTATTGAGATTTGTATTCTAATATTGTCTTAGAATAAAGATATCCTTGAATATATCTGTAAGTCATTAGACACTAGAGTAATTAATTCAAAATTTTATAACTAAGGCTCTTATGTATCTGTAGCAGTTCTGTTGAAGGCCTTTGTTGATGATACGGACAACAGGATTGAGGGCATTCTTGGTAAGTTTGCAGACAACACCAAGCTGGGTGGGAGTGTTGATCTGCCGGAGGGCAGGAAGGCTCTACAAAGAGATCTGGACAGGCTGGATTGATGGTCCAAGCCCAAATGTATGGTTCAAGTGCCAAGTGCCAGGTCCTGCCACATGGGTTACAACAACTCTACCAGTGAAGATTTGTATTGCATATTAGGAAAAATTTCTTCCCAAAAAGGTTTGTCAAGCGGTGGAATAGGCTGCCTAGGGAGGTGGTGGAGTCACCATCCCTGGAGGTATTTAAAAAGCATGTGGATGTGCCTCTTAGGGCATGGTTTGGTGGTGGTCTTGACAGTGCTGGGTTCATGATTGGTCTGAGACATCTTTTCCAGCCTAAACGATTCTATGATTTGAGGATGTGTGATGCTCCCACATGAAGTATGCAATTAAATGCTTCCTTGGAAATGTGTAGGTAAGTCAAGGAGCAGGAATTGCTTGCTTTATTTATGGGAGGAGTTGGGAGTCAGGAGAATTTCGCTTCTGGAGAGGGATTTTTGTCTTCAGCATTAATTTTCAAGGTACCTGGACTCTTTTGAGCTACTTGGCTGCAAGTATCTACCAGGGACAAATAAGCATACTTTTAAATTGCAGTTCCTAAATTGAATATTCCAGATCCATGCTCTGTTAACTCACTGTCTTTCAGTAGTTTTGCATGACTTCACCATCACCTCAGGTTTTTTGGTTTTGTTCCATAGCATAAATCCAGTGTGGTTGTGACTGAGCTGATGGACATGCTTGAGCCTGTGTCAGGAGTGTAGGAGCCTCAAAGAGAGTGGCCTGGAGAGAAGCAGCTGGGGGTAGCTGGCTGGGAGACATCCTTGGGAAGAGACAAGGAAAACTGAGTGTCAGAAAGATATCTCCTAACTTGAAATTTCAGAGACTATCATTGAACAGGAGATGCATAGCTCAAAGGACTGTATCAGAATTAAGGGAATAGAAAATGACAGTGGTATGTGATGGAATATAGAGGGGATTGGGAAAGGCAGCACAAAGGTGAGAGGAAGTTTCATCAAACTAAGTCATCTGAGTTAAATAGCTTCACAGATGCAACGCTGACATCTTAGTAAGTTTGTCAGAAACAAATTTAGAAACAAAGCCATGTTTTGGTTTTTGCTAGTTTTATATTTGACAATGCAGCTAAGTTAAAGATTCTGTTGAGTTACTTTTTTTTCATATTCTGTTCATGTTTGTGGTTCAGAAGTGTGGAGGAAGGATGGGATGGTGCAAGGAAACTGTGACCTGAGCTAAGCTTTATGGAAATAAACTTACTTTATTGTAGATTTATTGGCAGAAGTAAAAATAGTCATCTCTTCCTCTTCTCAGAACTATAAACAGACATGATTTTGAAACAAGGGATGCAGATAATATTCAGAAAGTGCCTTTGTTTACATAGCTGCTTCTTTGAGTTTGATCAGATGTTTTTTGACCAGTATGACAGTGTTTTCTTTGGGAAACTCTGTTATAGAGTGGGTGTCATCCAGATCCAGCAAATAATGAGTGAGAAAGAGACAGAGAATCATCTTTGATGGTGCTAACAAATAAAAGTGTGTCCAAAGCTAGTTTGATACATGAGCAAATTGACACATGAGCCTTCCTGTGCTTCCATTGGAGAAATACTGGAGTCATGGACTTCTTCCATTCATGTGTTTTACCAGAAGGTAATTCCAGTGGCCTCGTGGAGGTTTACTGGTTTTGTTAATAGGATGAGAAAGTACAAGAATGCTGGCTCAGGTGTTGGAGAACTTCCTCAGCTGGAAATCTTTAATATTCTTCAGGGTTAAATAGTCTTCTCTGCTTCTCCTGGTCACTATGATTAGAAACTATTATTCATTCTTTTTTATTTCTGTACCAGTATCCCTTGTGTCTCCTGTCTATTTAAGCTGGTCCCCAGCTGAGATTTTTTCATCACATCAGACGTACCAGGCAGGTGCCAATAGCAATTTTGGGAACTAATCTCCTTTGCCTAGGCTGGCAGCTGCCCTTACGCTAGCAGGCAGATCAATAAGGTATTTGCTGCTGTGGAAGTCTGATGAAAAATGAATGCATTTTTACTTTTAAAGCAAGTAAGTCTTCCCTGATTAGTGACATATTAGATATCTGAAGGGAGTACAAAGAGGATGGTGATGCAAGCTGCAGTTTTCTAAGCGTCTGCATTAGTCTTAGGGCTAAAATGATTAGTAAGACAAATCAGATCTAGCTGCTTTTGCAAGAAGAGCTGTAGATTTGCCACAAAGCATTGATGACAAAGGCTGATGTGTCTGGTTGACCAGTGATGAGACAGGCATGAGAAGGAGAGACAAGCTCTTAAATTCTCTTGGGAAAAGCAGAAAATGTAGGACTGTAGAAGATCTGATAGGTTATCCAGAAAAGCTTCATGAAGTCATACCAAATTTGCTCTGAAAATTGGATTGATTTCTGGTTTGTGCTGTTTCTTTTAAAAGATATTTCTGAACTCAGCATTCTCAATTGTATTTATATACATTTGTCTCTTTTCAAATCAGTTCCATAGTTTTAATAGTTCTCTTTTCCCAGCATTCATCTCCCCCCACTGCCACCATGAGGCTATTCTCTTTCTGCTGGTGGCTATTCTTTTTCTTGCCTCTTGTAATTTTGCTGTTCCTCACTATGAAATCAGAGCCTCTTTCTTTGCCCATTATTGTTTGCATTCTTTCCTGAATATATGATGAGAGTTTTGTACTTGTGTCTCACCAGCACCTGATATTTATGCCTGTGTCTCTGTCATGGAAATTTCATATATGGTATATCCAAGGAGGCTTGTTTTTAAGCACTGCAGTCAAGAGAAGCCAACAATCAGCCTGTTTAAGCAAGAGGAAAACTGTGATCAGACTGTTTCAAGTAAACACAAAAACACCGCGTTTGAAAAACTAGAGAAGCACACTATTATCTCTTAACTAAGAATAAAATGGCATTTGCAGCATTTAAGTAAAAACTTGAAAAATTTTTCATCTTACATAATTTGGGGCTTAGTGGATCTAATTTTCCTGTTTTTTCAGACTGTGCAGGTAAGTAAACTCAACATCTTGTCTTGATAATCAGGTATGCCTTCCGTATTGTACTCAGAAGACAAGGTCACCTGTCTTGGCCATATTTCACACCATCATTTGTTCCCACTAATAGTTTATCATTTTCATCAGCTTTAAATTACTCATAGTTTTCTTCAGGGTTTTGTGTCAGATCAGCCTCTTATTAGCTATCTGCTCTTTTTTGCATGTGTTTCTTCAGTTCTTTCCACATGTTAAATAAGCCCTTTCTTGCCTGTCCCTTTGCGTGCAACACAAGTATTCTTTCATGTCTTCTTGCAAGGTGTCCCTCTGCGTGTCTGTGAGCTGGCAGTTGGGAGAAGAGCAGTAGGATACACCAGTGCAGGGAGGTCTGAGCATCTCTGATTAGCTATAGCAGTCTGTGCTGCCTTCCTTGCTCAAGGGCCGATGCCAGCCTCATTGGACCAATGCTTATGCTCCTGCTAATGTTCTGTGGCATGCAATGTTTCTCCTTCAATTCAGATTTTCGTCTAATCCCAGCTTGATTCAATGAGATCTGCAGCAGCTAAGTCATATTAGAAAAAATTAGGCCATAAATCTATTATTAAGCTGAAAAGTGTTTTATATTTTGTATTTGCCCTCAGGGTGTCTCAGAACATTCCACGGCTGATCTTCCCTGAGTATGAGAGGGCTGGGGTTTAGGTGCTAAAAGATGAGTACAGATACTGAGGGAGTTGTGGAGTTTTGTTTAAAACATTTGGTTTCTAGCCTTGAAACTAGCCTAGGTGTTTGTTACTGGGACCTTTATGGTTCTCTTAGTTCAGGTGCTTTTGAATAAAATGTCCTGTTCTCTACTGGGCAGGTAGCTCATACATCTAAGAGGTAGTGTCTGTCTGTAGTGTTGGAAAATTTTCCTGCAATTGTAGTTAAGTTAATTCTACTTGTGTCTGAGCAAAGATCAGTGTATACTCTTGGAAAATGTTACTTTTGTCACATCTCTGCTTTTGATAATGTATTATATCTGCACTCTCCGAAAATTAAAAATCTACCCCCAGTTTTTACTGTATGGCTGTCTCTCTGTTTAGGCGTGTTACTTGTTAAAATGACCATCTTTTGTGTATTCTTATTAATTTCCTTTTTTAATCTTAGCTTTTTAAATGAAAATAGATCTTTAGATCAAGATCCTTCATACAGGATATTTCACAGAACAGATGATGTTGGAAGGCACCTTTGGCAATCATCTACTCAAAGCAGGGACAAGTGCAGCTCAGGACCTTGTCAGAAAGGTTTTGAATGCTTCTAAAGATAGAGACTCCACAAATTCTCTGGACAGTTGGTTTCAATGTTCAATAACACAGAGTTCTCAGCACGAAATGATTACTCTTTCAGATGTGCATAATATAGGAAGTGAGACAGGGAAGCATCCAAAATCATTAGCTGATTGTCAGGATCTTGGCCTTAGTGGCTAATTGGCTTTAGTGACTGGTCCAGGCACTAAAAATATCTTTTCAAAGGCATGATTTAGTATCAGAATGAAAATTATTCCAGTTGTGGTTTGGATGTTGTTGTTCTAAGTGTTGAGAGAGGAAAAGGTATGGGGAGGATTGAATTTTCACATTCAGGTCTCTTAGTGCATTCTTGAAATGCCACATTTGGATGTTTGTTTTCTCGCCTCATCACTGCCTCAACATGTCACTTTGGATTTGATGCAAGAAAGAGTTAATTTAAGGCAATTTGTGCAAGCTGCTACAGACTATGAGTCAATAGCATCGCTTTGAGTCTAAGCCACAGAGGAACTGACATGCCAAGAGTTGAAAAGAGACATCTCTGTTTTGTGCACACTCAACTTCCAAAGGCAGTGGCTGGAGTAAAAAAGCTATTTGAATATGAACGAAGGAGTTGCCCAGAGGAAGGAAGGAGTAATAACTACATCCATGGTCAAAAAGAGGTGGAGGGCCCTGGATGAGATGCATGGCCTCTGCTGTCCTTTCATATTACTGTTGCTGACTCCCTGCCCTAAGATGTCATATGTGTTGGCACTCTTTAAACTGGTGTCTTGTATTTATATTTGCTTTAAGTTGCTGATTTGACATTACAGACCATACTTTTGAACTGTTGTACATCCTTCATAAATTGCTTTAAGATGTTTTAGTGTGATAAGACAATATAAAAATTGAAGTCATTATTGCTGCCTTTATCACCAGGGGAATTGTACAGCTGGCATTTATCTGTAAGAGACTTAATTTCCATAGTTTGTTATTACATTAACCCTTAGAATTCTTCTTGTTTATGATTTCAGAGAAAGGTTTCCTAATCAAAAGGTCATCCTTTGTAGTGTGTAGTGTTTGAGAGACACAGAAAGGCAGAAAATCTATGAGTGCTGTCATTTTTATCTGATCAATAATGTCTTGCTTTATTAATGGTAATATCCCAATATTTAACATTGTGTTATATCAAGATCATACAGAACTACTTGTGAGTGAAATCAAGCAGTTTGTGAAAGGCATGCTGCTAACTCCTTGGTTTGGGGCAGATATTCTGTGCCTCTTTAAATTTTTGGCCTCTATCTCAATTTTTTAAATTAAAATAATTATAAAAAGGAAAAGGAAAGAGGTTGAATTTTGTAAGGAAAATAGGTTTAATAAGGGCCTTATCTTGATGTTGAGTAACACTTTCTAATGAGCTAAATTGTACCATTCATCCAAAAGTCATAGTAATGGTAGCACAGAGGCTGCTGTGTTGCAGAGGGAATAACTTGCTCTTTGCTATCTTCTTCTGGATTCAGAATAAGACCTGAGAAGTCAAAAAAGGGATTTTTAATAATTAAAAACCAGAGGAGGTAAAAAAGTTGAATCAGTTTAAAAAAGTGAACCAATCATCTCATTTTCAAGGTAGTGTCAATGTAGCTCCAGTTTGATTTGTTGTTACTGGCCAGGGCACCTTTCGATAGCAAATTTTTATAGTGGGAATCAAGAGTCAGTAGAGGGCTGCACAACACTCCTCCCTGTACTACCTCACAGCAGTGATGAAGACCGATGAAATTACGTTTTGGTTTTCTTCCTAGGGTAAAATTCTGCCAACTTCCTTGCTGTTGGCTCAGCCAGTGTACAGCCTTGCTCCTGTTTATTTATAGCATAATTGTGCCCAAAAGATGGAGTCAGAGTTCCACTAGCAAAATCGAGAGAATGTATATTGTTTGATTTTTTTAACATCTATAATCTGCCCAGGACTGTGTTTCAACATTAACCTAATATTAAAGGATAAGTCACAAACTGGGAGTGAATGCCTGCAAAGACCATAGGCTCTTTATACTTGGGCAGATGTTTTTTTTCAGGAATGATTTAGATATAATTGATAGAGATCTCTGGGGGTTTTTTTCTAATTTTGCTGTGATAGTTTGCTGTTAAGAGAGATTTGGAAGGCTGAACCATGAAATGCAGAATGATCCTGGGAAATGGTGCTGCTAAACTGTAGACATATCTGAATTGCAACGATATTCATTCTTGGTATATCTTAAATTGATTTAATTTATAAAACTCACAGCCATTGGTTTTCACTCATTTCTTGGCATGGTATTTCAAAATAGGTGAGAGTATATTTAGGTACCTCTGTCAGTTGTAGAATTATAGGGGTTGTCCTACCTATGGGAGACCAACTGGCCCTTAAGAACAGTGATTGGTTATCTAAAATGAAACAAGATACCTGTTCTATATGCCTGTATCTCACAAAGCACCAAAACAATACAGAAAAACAATAGAAAAAGGAGGAGCAGCACATAAACCTCTAACAGTAAGGGAGTACCTAACAGATGGTACAATATCCTCTCAGAATGAGGTATTTCAGGGCTGAGAATATTTTCTGTAGCAAGTTATCATGTCAGAGTGAGCCTATTGCACTAATGGAAATCCTTGGGTGATTTTTCTTTTTGACTTTTGCTTCCAGGCCGTGCTTTGCTGAGACTTACTGACAAAAAGCTTGAACGAATGGGCATTGCCCAGGAAAGCCTGCGACAGCACATTCTGCAGCAAGTCCTTCAGCTGAAGGTGAGAGAAGAAGTCCGAAACCTCCAGCTGCTTACACAAGGTATGAAAAATAATTTTGATATGGACAGTTACTGAGATCAGATAGGAGAAGTTTGCCTGAGGGCATAAAAGGTGACTTGATGTTCTTCTACAAGAAATGATGCGTGAAAATGTCTCATAGATTCCACATGCTTTCCAAGGGGGGAACAAAAGGTAAAATAATGCATAAATAAATAGAGCTGTTCAGCTGTCTGTTTTGTGTGATGAATAGGCTCCATCTACGATTTGTTGGTGGCCCTTCTTAAGTGTCTGCTTACAAAGATGAAAATAATTATGTATAAAGAGCACAGATGAAGGACCTACTGTCTTTAAAAGCGTTGTCCATTTTGCATTTATTGTTTATTTTCAGTGATAGATAAAACAGTATAGTTTCTGTAACCTGTTTTATGGTAAGAACTGCCAGTGGAAAATTACCTGTTAGACTGTTTTTTGGAGACAGCTGATTCCTTCTTCATGTTGCAATAATTTTATTGACTTAAATAAAGTTGCTTCTAATTTTTTGCTGCTAAGAAAATACAAAACTGCGCTCAGTACAAAGTCTAGATTAGAAGACAGAGAAGAAGGAATAACAAGGTTATATATATTTTCCAAATGAGATTTAGTTGTTTGATGATGACTTTTTTTGCTAGCTCTCTAGTAATGGCTGTGATAACATGGAAGAAAAGCAATCATTGTGGCAATACTGTAAAGGAACATTTAGACATCCTCTACTGTATATCTGCAATACTTTCTCAATGTTAAATCTTGTTTGGTAGTCCAGTGGGATAGCATAAACCACATACTTCTGTGGTGTTTTGGTTCAGTGCCTGTTGTATGTCTCACTATGAAAAAAACAGTTCCTCAGTACATGCAGTGTATTTTTAACAAAATGTCCTTCACACATTACATTATGTTCCTAATTAAGCCTTGTTCACTGTGTTTGGGGAAAAACTCTGATTAGTTGAGTAAGCTGCATTTTATCTGAAAGAGCTGAAGTCTCAACTGAATTGTTTCTTCAGGCTTGGTGTCTTGTGGATTATGATGAGGAGTTTTAGGGTTCCTTTGTTTTACCATGAGCTGTTAGTAGAAGCTCACCTCATCTTGTGTCATGTCAAAGGTAGTGCGCATGCTGAAGCATGAATGTCTTCCCCAGATGTTTAGAACTCTTTTTCCCTTTATCGATTAATCTGTTAATCCATTATTCCTACATGCTTTTCTTCAGTGTTGGCCAGGTTCTCTCTTCAGCAGCATCTGGAATGTTACTTGAGAGTTTGATGGACTGCGAAGTTCTGGTCATCCACCATCACTGTTATAAGGCCTGCTTCTGAAAGTTGGGATTTAATTGATATGGGACAATGAAGACACATCAGCTATAAATTTGGATCAGTTGACCACTGCTGTCCAGATAGATTCCTGCATAGACTTGTATATGGCATTGTGTATTTCCTGTGTTCTGTTCTGGTTCCCCTCTGGACACATCAACTGGTGTATGACAGGCTCAGTCAGGCAGCAATGACTGCCATTTCAAGGAATTCAGGGCAGCATCCTTTGAGATCTATTCTTTGCCTGGGAAGTTGAGGATGCAAGTTTGGACTTCGGTAAGATAATGAATAAACCCAAGCTGGACTGTGAGGGACAGATTAGCACTGGGTGCATGGATGTGTGTTTAATGTAGTGTCTGCCATGTAGAGGGAACGTTCTTATGTACTCTGATCCTGTAAAGGCGAGACACTGTGTGCTTTATGAAAGGCAGCACAAGCTTGAAAAAAGCTGGAGGTCTGCAGCTCTGGCTGTCTTCCCCCACAATGGTGCTGGCCATTGTGCTGCACTTCAGAGCCACTCCAATATATCCTTGGGGAAATGGCTCAGTCTGAGAACTTCTGTCAAAAGAATTTAATCCTTGCTTTGCCCCATGTGAGCCAGAAAGACAAAACACTCTGCATTCAAAGCTATGGTTTTCAGGGTTGGGTGGCCACTGGTGTGATCACTAGCCATGAGAGCTTGTGGTTGCCCTGTGTTCCAGAGCTCAGCTGGGAATGGCTGTGTGAGGGAGCAAGAGCTCTCTGTCCTTGCCAGGAAGAAAACAGTGGCACTAATCCAAACTCATATCAGTAAAACAATACAAATACCATTTTAATAAACAAATCCATGAATGGACCTGGCAGACTGTGAAACCTCTTGTCTGAAAGCCAATAATCTTCATGTGCTATTGGTCCACCAAGGATAGTACAAAAGCAGGCATCTTCCAGGTGAATAAAAACAGAGTGTTTAAGCAGACTCTTTCTTTTAAAAAGCTAGAGGAACCAAAACTCTGTTTACTTTCATCTTCTTAAATAGAGCTGAAGTTATGGACAGAACAACAGTTTATAAGAACATTCTGCTGTGCAGCAAACCTGTGTTAATTGTATGATTCCAGGGTGAGGGGCCAGTGAGTGACAGGATGGCAGCAGTACTCCTGTCCCTTATCACCTCATTTACACCAAGCTGGAGTGTGTGTCTGTTGAAAGTGCTTGATGGAAAGGTATTATTTCTCAACCACAGTACAAGTTGTAAAGTTCTTTGTATGTCAGTTGTTCTCCAAAACTGGTTTTGTGGCCTTTCCCAGTTTCTCCAAACTGTGTCCACTCATATTTTTATTGTGATTTATATGTTCCTGATCCACGTTACTGGATTAGCTTTCTGTAACTGGTTTGTTTAGTTTTGTTTTGGAGAACACTGGGAAAACTTTTTTCTCTGAAAAGCTCTTTCTGCCTTTTGGAAATTCTACTTGCAAAGTCCAGGTCACATAGGAGCTATTGCTGTGCTGTGCCTTGCTGCCTTCCAAAAAGAGGGGAGGAAAAAGCTCTCTGTCTCTCAGTGCACAGCTCAGGAGACTGTTAGGTGAAAGAAGCTATTAAAACCCTTTTCTGAATTAATGTAGCACACAGGCTGGGTTGCAAGCAATGAGGTCCTAATTCAGAACCCATTGATGTCAGCAAAGAGACTTCTACTGGCTTTAGTACATACCCCAGTTGAAGCTGGGTCAAACAGGGAAAGTTTTAAAAAAGCATTATATAATAGTTACCAGGTATTTTAAGTGACTTTGTGTTCTGTTGTCTGCAGAGAAAGTTAACTTCATTTTTAAGACTCAATAGCATTCTTTTCTATTCCTGTTTCAGAAAATGACTTAAAACTGTTTCATTCTTCTTCATTCAAGACACACCATCCAGTCTCTTAAAGCCAGAATAGTACGTGATTGTGTAAGTGGAGTATTGTCTTGAGTTTTAGGAAGACATTTCTTTGGAGCAAGAACTGCCTGATTGAGGCTATTATTGGTAGAAATGCTATTCCAGCCTTCACTAGGATAGAAGGGCACAGGCCCAACCACTGATGGGTGCTTTTTTCCCAGACTTAGTGATGTTGAGGAACTAATTTGACAAAATATCTTCCAATGTCTCTTGGGGAGAGCTGCACACTGTTAGAAACACCATTATTATACTGTTATCACTGAAAGCCTGAGTTGAAAGATCTTTTTTTATAAAAAGCCTTACATAACTACACAGAGAAGGAAGAAGTTATTCTGAGGTTTTTCAATGTGAGTCCTGCTTTGGGCTAGCATAGAAGAGACTGTCGTCAAAGTGGTAGAACAGTGCTATGTGTGTGGATCAAAGTATCCACAGACAGCAATCTGCTTGTAGGGCTGAGCTTGAGAAGCATTTTTGGATTTGGATTAAATGATAACCTGCATTTAGGATGATGTTAGGCCACCTTCTAAGTTCCTCTGTGAGTTTCATATAGGACAAAGTGCTACTTGAATATACTGCCAGGACAGTATTTATCCTCCTAGCAAAACATATTAGAGTAAAGCTTTGTGGTTCACTGAAAATCATCTCAGCAATTAATACCTGATGAATTTATTTCTTCACTAAGTTTTCTGCTCATCCTGCACTGATGCTTAGTTACTGAAATCCATATGTGCCTAATGAGAGTCACAGTAAGACTGATTCCCTCCCTTCCTCCCATTTCCCATCTAGTCCTTTCCAAACTGGTTAAGATACCTAGCACTAGCACTGTATTATTCCAGGAGGGAAATTAGAGGGCCTTCAAAGTTGCATTTCATCTTCATCTAAAGGCAGGAATGGTGCATCCTAACAATAAAGAAATCAGGCAAAAAATGCCATAAGGCCTGCGTGGATAAATGAGGTGCTCCTGGGCAAGCTCAAACACAAAAAGGAAGCCTTACAGAGAGTGGAAGCAAGGACAGGTAGCCTGGGAGAAATACAGAGAAAGTGGGAAGCAGGAATCAGATTAGGAAAGCTCTGATAGAATTAAGGCTGGCCAGAGATGTCAGCAGCAACAGGAAAATCTTCTATAGGTACATCAGTGATAAAAGGAAGACTA
This sequence comes from Rhabdornis inornatus, assembly GCA_013397075.1. NCBI lineage: Eukaryota > Metazoa > Chordata > Aves > Passeriformes > Rhabdornithidae > Rhabdornis > Rhabdornis inornatus. The sequence goes on along the minus strand of VWZS01007728.1, from coordinate 1,398,280 downwards.
GGGCGAATCAGAAGATGGTACTGAGTCTAGTACTTTAAAGTTTTGATTATAGAAAATGACAACAAATCTCACATGTTCTTCCAGAGAAGACATGAGTCTTCTCTGGAAGAAAATGGGAGATATGGTTACCCAGGACATGGAGAAAGCTGAGGTACTCAACTGATTTTTTGCCTTAGTTTTCACTGGCAAGTTCTCCAGCCACAGAAGGCAAAGGCAGGGGCTGAGAGAATGAGGAACCAGTTGTAGGAGATCAGGATCAAGTACGTCTGAGGAACCTGAAGATACACAAGTTGATGGGATCTGATGAGGTGTATCCACAGGTCCCAAGGGACAGAGGAAGTGGCTAAGCCACTATCCATCATATTTGAGAAATTGTGGCAGTCCAATCAAGTTCCAGTGATAGGAACCCTAATTTTTAAAAACGGAATAAAGGAAGACAGGGGAAACTACTGGCTGGTCAGTCTCACCTCTGTGCCCAGCAAGGTGATGGAACAGATGTTAAGGAAGCTTTTCTGTCTGACCATTCTTGGGCAACCACACTGTCACTACCAGAGATTTCAGTGCTGGAAGCAAAGCCCCTCCACAGTGGGTGGCTCCAGGCTGATGTGTGCACAGCTTGACTCCCTACACACACACACCATTCTCACAGCAAAGGAGGTTTCCTTACCAGCTCAGCCTAGGGTTTCCCACAGCAGAGTCTCAGACCTCTGAATTCTTTAAATAGCTTTATCTTTAAAGTCTTTAATTCTTTAAATACCTTTTATGGTGCAGCAACAGAATAACTCAAGCTGCTGCTTCAGAACAAAGGAAACCCTGGGCTTTCGTGTCCTTATGGTCTAAACTGTGGAAAGTCTGGGCTCTTCCTGCTGAGTCACTGTCCTGTGTCTCTGAGTCACCTGGCTGGTGCCACAGGTCCCTGGCCTTTTGCTATGCAACGGGTCTGTGCCAGTTCTTAGCCTCTTGCCTCAGGCTCCTGCCACCCAGAGCTCAACCTGCGGCTCTCACTGCAGCTACTCGCTGAGTTACCTGTGCTGAATGTATTCCTGAGCACAAATCCTCCTGGAAACTGTGCTAAGGCACATAGGAAGTAAAGAGGTGATTTGTGTCAGCCAACATGGCATCACTAAGGGCAAATTGTGCCTGACAAATTTGGTGGCCTTCTATGATGGGGTTGCAGGGCTGATGGGTAAGGAAAAAGTGACTGGTGTGATCTAACTGGACTTGTGCAAAGCATTTGAGATTGTCCCACATGACATCCTTTTCTTTAAATTGGAGAGATATGGTTTTGACGGATGGATTATTCGGTGGATAAGGAATTGGCTGGATGGTCACACTGAAAGAGGTGTGGTCAATGGCTTGATGTTCCAAGTGGAGATCAGCGGTGAGTGTCATTTGTCAGGGCTTGGCACTGGGATTGGCACTGTTTGACATCTTTGTCAGTGACATGGACAGTGGGATCCAGTGCACCCTCAGCAAGTTTGCCACAGCAAACACCAAGCTATGTGGTGCTGGTGACTCTCTGAAGGGAAGGGGTGCCATCCAGAGAGGCCTGGTCGGGTGGAAAGGTGGCCCATGCCATCCTCATGATGTTCAGCGAGGCCAAGTGCAAGGTCCTGCACCTGGTTTGGGACAATCTAAAGCACAAATACACCTGGGTTGGGTGGAGCATGGATTGAAAGCATCCCTGGGGAGAAGGGCTTGGAGTGTTGGTTAATGAGATGCCCAACATGAGCTGGCAATGTGCACTTGTGGCCCAGAAAGCCAAACATGTCCTGGGCTGCATCAAAAGCAGTGTGACCAGCAGGTCAAGGAAGGTGATTCTGTCCTCTGCTTTGCTCTCATGAGCTGCATCCAGCTCTGGGGCCCCAAAGAAGGACATGGATCTGTTGGAGTGAGGGCAGATGAGGACAGTGAAGATGATCAGAGGGATGGAGCACCTCTTCTGTGGAGACGGGTTGTGAGAGTTGGGAGTGCTCAGCCTGGAAAAGGCTCTGGAGAGACCAGACCTTACACGAGCCTTCTATAGTACCTAAAGGTGACCTACAAGGAGCTGGAGAGGGACTTTTCGATGCTGAGGATAGGACAAGGATTAATGGCTTCAAACAAAGACGGTAGGTTTAGATAAGGTATAAGGAAGAAATTCTTTACTGTGTAGGTGATGAGGCACTGAAGAAGAAGTAGCTATGGCTGCCTCATCCCTGGAAGTGTTCAATGCCAGATTGGAACCTGGTCTAGTGCAAGTTGTCCCTGCCTATGTCAAGGGTGTTGGAACCAGACGACCTTTAAGGTTCCTTCCAACCCAAAATATTCTATGATTCTATAACTGAGCAAAGAACAATTGAGTGCCTTGTGTTCTAGTGATGGATCATTCACTGGATTTTAGAGGAACTTTGTAACAGAAACATTGCCTTCAGGGTATGTGTGGTGATTCAGTCAGGACCATGAAACCCTCCTTAGCAGAAATTTTTTACTAGGATTTTGGAAGCATTATCAGCTTGTTAGTACTAAAGGCAGGCTTGATGAAAATTTGGCATAGAACCCTCCCAGTCTATCAGAAACATGATGCTACTTCCTGTTCACCCTGTCTGCTTTGTCCATGTGGATATCAAAGCTGGGAGGAACCTGAGCACTGCCATACCAGTTTTCATCACTATGTGTGAGATTTGGTGTCATTTTCCATAATCAAACTTTAAAGTACTAGACTCAGTACCATCTTCTGATTTCCCATGTAATATGACCTTTCCTACTGTGGTGGCTCCAGTACACAGCATGAATGATTTGGAGTTACACACCTGGCTGAAAAGAGACTTGAGCGGTCAGAAATTTTGAGAACATGGGAACTTGCCAAGCACAGGACTAGAAGGTCAACGAGTTAAGAGAAAGCAATTGCAGCTTGCTGTCCCCCTGCTGTAGATTTTATGGATCCTGTTGTATCTGAACTGTTATTGCCTACTGTCCTTCATATTCCTTGAAGAAATGTTGCTTGAGATCAGCACATTTCTTTGTCACCCCTGCAAAAAAGTACATTCTGTGTACATTCTGGACTCAAGGTTTTGGCATCCAAGGAATCTTGGTTTCGTATACCTGTGGTGCTTCAAGGTCTGCAGCTTTTGAAATCTTGACTGTATTCTTACCAGATATCACTTCTTTTGTTTTCATTTTTTTGACCTTACCTTTTTCTTTTGCCTAACCCTGAAGCTTCCAGCTACTCAGGAAGGGCCTTTCTTCTCGAAGTACAAACTATGCAACTGTTTCTTGCATATGTTGCATACGTGGCATCTATCCAAGGTACAGAAAAATATACTTGCTCTTTCAGAAGAGCTCCAGCAAGCTTAATTCCCATCTGGTTTCCTTTGCTCTGTGCTCCTGTTACGCTCCAAAATGTCTGAGAGACCTTGTGAGTTGAACACAAAGTGCATCATGAAAGCACTGTCAGAAATTACCCAATAACAGTAGTTTATCCCTTATCATAGCATGAAAACTGAGTTCCTGAACTCAGCATGCTAAATTGCCTGATTACAGGTAAAGAAATCTTAACCTTCTTCTCAATACAGGTTTATTTTCACTGTCCATATCCCTTTTACTTCTTTCTATTGTATGTCTTTTTTTCCTATACAACTGCAGGAATCATTGCACTTGTTCTTAACACTGCTTTCCAAGACTGTAAAATGACTTTGCTACCGCCCATTAGACTACAAAAGAGCAGTCTTTGTTGTATTTTTCCCATTCCAGTCAAAGACAGTTTCAGCACTTAACAGAGGATGTAGCTCTGGAATCAGGAGCTGTGGTTGTTCATTGGAGGTTTTCAGACTTTAGGCACTGTTATCTGAAAATATTTTTTTTCAGGTTACAAGCATGCACTGACAGGTTCTGTATGGTTGTCATTTGTTTTAGCTGAAACACAATATTGTATGTGCAGTGTGTGTCTGAGCAAAGATAAAATATCTAATATACATGCATCAGTGATGATAAATATCAAACTCCATCTATGGCTTCAGTTATTTGAATTTCATGTGTCTGGTTTCTAACTTAAAGAGTATACTTGCAATGCAGTCAATGGTCCCTAGCAGACCATTGCATTGCTGTGGGACTGTTAGTTACCTTTGTGTTATTGCTGTGATGCTAATACATATTCATATCAAATAACCAAGTGATTCAGCTGACAGGTAAAATAAGTTCCAATACACTGAACAATACATTGTGATGCACTCTGGATAGGTTTAACACAGAATTGTCCTTCAATATGTGTAGTATATTAGTTTGGAATATGAATAAGGAAACATAGGACCTATGAAATCTGTATTGATGAACTTCTCTGGCAAGATTTTAGCTGTAGAATATTATGATGTGCTTGCATTTTTATATGTTTCTATAAATAGTATTGCAACTCAGTCTACTGCTAATGTAGTATTAGCTGTTTTGTATGACTGCAAGATCATCATTGCAGTTTCTGGTTTTCTTATTATTTTATTAATGTTGATTTTTTTTTTTTATTCCTGCTTTTCAAATTTCTCAGAAGTCAGCCTACTGGTCAGTTTGGTGTGGAATGTTTAGTCCTTCTGAACTAATGCATACCCAATACTGTCTTACATGTTTGATGAATATATATTACATATATATAAAAACACACACATATATGTGTATGTATTTTCTCTCTGATGTGTAAATTGGAAAGAGAAAAAACAGTTTTTCTCAAAATTTAATAAAAAAAAGTAAACTATAGCTGTTTGTGCTAGCCAGTCATGAAAGACTTTTTGCTAAAATAGGAAAGCCTTCAGCAGTCAGTCTGTTATTTAACAACAGCTGTTTGTGATCAGTGCCAGTGGAAATCACTTGTTTTCACCCATTCACAAAGAGCAGGCTGGTAAAAGGGATTCCAGGAATAGGTACAGCCTTTCACACAGAGTTTAAATGAATCATATTGTAAGTTGGCGCCATTTACGATGTAACATAATTGTGATTTCTAATGAGATTTTTCCAGAAATCAGACATAGAATGAAATTAGGATTGCTCATAGAATGGTCTGGGTTGGAAGGGACCTTAATACCATCTAGGTCCAACCCTGCTGCCATACAGGCATACCCAGCCACCTTCCACTAGCCCAGGTTTTTCAAAGCACCATTCAATGTAGCCTTGAATAATTCCAGGGATGGGGCATTCACAACTTCTCTGAGCAACCTGTTCCAGTGCCTCACCACCCTCACAGAAAAGAATTCCTTATCAATCTAAAGCTGCCCTCTTTCAGTCTGAAGCCACTACCCCTTGTCCTATTGCTACATGCCTTTGATAGTTGTTTTATAAAAGAACTGAGGAAATCAGAGCCCTAACTATTATTTCTAACCTCTTAGAAAGTATATGGAAATTTTCACTGCTGTGCTTCTGTCTCAATCCTGACTGTCTTCATCAACTAACACTTTTTTGTCAAACTGAATGTGTAGAATTGGAAATAAGAAGACAAGAAATGCCATTCTCAGTTGGATCCAGTATCCCTCTGCCCACTACTAACAGTAGCAGATGATGTTCAGGCAGATCCTCGGATCCTGTTCCTTCTATGTGGTCCCATTCCCTTGGGCTCTCCAGCATTCAGAATTGGTGCATTTGGAAGAGTATTGCCCTGCTTAATTCTTTAGTATCCATTGAGAATCTGTCTCACAGTCTTAAGAAATAAGTTGTTCACAAGAAGTTTTTTACAAACTAAAATATCATCACTGGCAGCCTCAGTGGTGACAAAAGTGCCAAAGCCTAACTTGGCATGCCTTCAGTTGAGTACTTCTTCCTTCCACAGAGACTAAGCAATCCTACTGACATGTGCACGCAGTCGTAGCTGCACATCTTCTTTCAGATCCAGCAGCCACACCTCAGACACATCAGATGAATTATACCTGTTGCTCTCCATCGATTATTACAGACACTTGGAATGGTTGGCAGATGTATTTGTCTACACAGTGGATGACTAAATGTGGATGAGATAAATTTCCACTTGCTAAGCCTAGATGTAAACTCCTACGCTTAAAAATAATTGGTCTGAAAGCTGGATGAATTGCCCTCTTCGCTCAAATGAGTTTTGGTAACATCATCTTGCTGATTTTATGAAACTGGTATTGCTGTGCCTACATGAATGCATCCTGTTTGTAAAGTGTTTCACGATATTGGCAGTTCTAACAAACATGAAAGTCACTTAAAGCTTTTTTGCAAATGTAGAATAAAGTTTTGCTGTTTTGAATCCCTGAAGGTGAGTGTTGCCAAAGAGTTCAAAAGCATTTTTCTTCCTGTTGTTACTAGCATTTATGGCCTGTGCAATAAAAATTTCTAATTACTGGAAAGATTCAAGAGAGTCAGGAAAATACCCTCTCATTTTTATGCCTTCGTGAAGTTACTTTGGTGTATTGTGTAAAAAGAACCTGTTTCATTTAAAAGCTTCTCTTTCTCTTCATTCACATTCTTTAAAAGCTTTTTTGTATTGTAATTTTTAAAATGAATGTGGTTTTATTCAAATAAAAGTTTACTCTTAGTGGAATTTATGCTTCATATGATAGAGCACCTTCATTCACTTAGTTATGCATAGGCAGTCAGCAGTGTTATGAACTGTTCCTTTTTTACTAAGCAGTATGCAGATCTCTGGCATATTCCACAAAGGAAATGGTGGGTTATTTTAAAGCCTTTATTTGATTTGATCATAAAGCATGGGTACTAGCCTAGTGCTTTGTGACATGCTCAAGTATGATTAATAATTTTAACTATACTGGTTCCCCCATAAGATCAATATTATAGAATTTTTCCAGTCACTATTTCAATGTATTGTAATTGAAATTGATTTCCCATAGAATAATAAATTGAAGTGTATTAACAATGGTCTTGTGGTACTTTACGTTCAAGTTCAGAGTTCTAAGAGAATATGGAACAGTTTTTAAAAAATACATGATTTACCTCTATACAGCATAAGTATTCATGAAGCACTTGTAATTTTTTGTGTTAATTCCAGTAGACGACAGCATAGATACAGCAGCCTTAATTTGAAACTGGAATGTGAATGAAAATGTGTCAGAGATTTGTTGTTTTTAAAACAATTTACTTCTTTGTTGGCAGTTCAGCTACAGCTCTATTGTATGATCTTAAAATTGAAAAATATTTTTATCAGTAAAAATGCATGCCGGTCACTTGAATTATTAGAAGTTACCTGTACAAAGAAAAGATACATTGAGAAAACCTGCAGTGAGCAACTCTGTAAGAACTTCAGTTTTTCCAAAGGTATCACCTGGAGGGCATTGGATCAATCTTTGACTATTTTTCTCAGGGTCAGAGTGATAAGTTGAGTTTTAGGCAGTTTGTACTTGGCAGTACCACAGTTCTGAAGCTACTCAATCCCACTAAGTTTCCATCCACATCTTAGAGTTTATTCTTGGTTAAGTTTATCCACATTGTTGGAATAACTTGTTTATGTACATTTGACTTAATCAGTTGCTTCCACCTGAAGACAATCTAATTAGAAAATAACCAGGCTTGGGAATGGCACAGTGTGTTATATCCAGCCAGCCTGGTATAATATATCAGGACTCTGACTTGGCATACTTGTTCAGCCACACAAGAGGGCTGGATCTCTTTCCTCAGGAACTGTAGAGATAAGCAAGTTAGAGATTTTGTATGTGAGCAAAAAGGCATGTCAAAGTTCCCTTGCAAGCTTGAGCACAGTCTGAAGGCATGTACATTGACATGGTCTTGGAGTTTTGAGTCCTCTCCACTAGAAAGAGGATTCACATCTTATCAGTCCGGTTATCTGGCACCCCCAGCTGCCATCACCTGGCATTTCATGAAATGAGATCGAGTTGAAGCAGCTCCAACACCTGGACCTGGAAACAAGTAATTTTGTCTTACTCTTTCTAGTGAGACCAGTTAAGAGGCTTACTGCTGGTGGCATCAGTCAGCACACTCTTGTTTTTCCACATTGAAAGAGCACTCTTGTGTAGGACTTTCAGGAGCTGGATTTTGAGAGAAAGATCTGAGAGCAAAAAAGGTCTTGCACAGCAAAAAGAGGTTCTCACTCACTGATTTTGCCTTCTTCAGTGATGAAAAGCTTCTGCTTTTAAAGTTTACTCTCTAAAGTCTTTTAAATCCTCCAAAGTCCTATGGGTTTTGTTTTCTTTCCACTTTAGCATATGTCAGAGAAAGAGATGGAGAGAGAATGGTAATCACATTTTCTTCATTCTTTAAAGTGTTAGGTAATTCTTTAGGAATAAAGAGGAATGCCTTCTTTCTTACTCTTATTTCTTTTGGTATTCATTCCTTTAAGAACTCAATGAGGAACTGAGGATTGTTATTAGAGTTGGACCAAGAGATGAATATATCTCCTGCTCTAGCTTTATTTTATTTATTCCCTGTAGTCTAAATGTTTAGAGGGCTGGTTAGACTACAATTGTCTGTTGAAGAATTTCTTTACTTCGTACCAGAGTGTAGCTATGTGAAACACCTTTCAACCCTTCCTTGTAATTATTTGTCATAAGGTGCCAAGATGGTCAGCTGTATTTAATGAGTATTTAAAGAATGTTGGATGGTGGAAGGAGCAATCATCTTAGACAATGGACCGGCTTTTAAAAGTGTCAGGCAATTAAGGATGCAGATAAACCTTTGAAAATTCCTGGTGTCTCAACAGTTAAATCCTCAGTCTAAACTTAAAAGACTTTGAAGCAAACTGTATTTCAGATGAAAGAGGTAGGAGAGAGGAAGGGAAGAATACTTCTACCTCTAAAGAGCCACTGATAAATCAGTTGTCACCTGAGTAGGTTCTGAAGATCTTTCTCTAGATTCCAGAGCTGCTTTGATGCCCATCTGCGTGGCTACCATCCATTCTGTCACAGCGGTTGACTGTGACGCTAATGCTGATATTGTTGACTTTTGTATGTCTCTGCTTAAACCTGGGAGGTTCTGAGGGTCATCAAAAGGCAGCCAGCCCTTACAGCCCATCAAGCTAATGAATGTCTTTTTGCTGGGATGTATCTTCATACATTGAGACGCCTATGAGTTTTTTTTGTCTTTTTCTAGAAATGTTTCCTTTAGGTGTGGAGGTTTATCTCAGCATCATGAAAATTGTGGTTTATTTTCTTCTAATCCTAATAAGCTCTTTCCTGGTGAATTATTATTTTTTACTGATATTTGCTTGCTAGATTTGTTTGTTGATAAGTTTTCTTTCTCCCTTCTTAATTATCAGCTGCTGTGATAAGCACTAAAATGTGTGACCATTGCTTTGTCAGCAACCCATGTTTTCCTTTATTATACTGTTACTGCTGTTCTTGACAACTTTTTGATTCTCTCTAGTAATGGAAATGTCACTGTGGGAATTTTACTTTACTTCTACATGGCTTAGCTGATCACAGGATAATTCTGGTATGAGAATATGTGTTTTACTGATTTCTTTACTGTTTTCTGTTCATCCAGATGATCAGAACCTAGACTGTTTAAGTGAGAAATGCAAACAGATGCTGGGATAAGAAGAAATCAGGGATGTCTCTAGAAATAAGGAGCACCTAAAGATAGTATCTTCCTTAAGTTTCTGCTGCTTATAATTAATTTGGCTAGAGTCTGTGGGAAAGTCTTTAGCTGACTTAAAACTGATCTTTAGTCTTCGTGCACACATTCTATACCAGTTCTAGCACAGTAAACAAATAGCAAGAGTAGCTACTCTACTAAGAAGAATCTAAATTTATGTCTGCCACAAGCTATGATTTGGTTTTATCCCAACTATCTCTCTTTAAAAATTGGAGACCTCAACTTTGCTCTTGGTTCTGTGTGGGCAAATGAAAGAGTAATGCTCTATTGCTTGCAGAGAGATTGAACCTAGTAGAAATGAGGACAGGATCAACCCCATTTTCCCTCTACAGCATGAGACTTTAAAGCCCATTCAAATCAATGAAGGGTACCAGTGACTTCGTTGACCTTTGGATCAAATCCATAAACCTTTTTATGACTTAAAACCACAAATACAGAAACATAAGGGTTCTATTCTCTAACCCAGCAGGTCTTTGTCAAGTTGAAAAATACGATCTCTTGCCAATTTTATTGTATCAAAAATACAATTTTGATATTTTATTATATTTAGAAGTCTTTTCTTAACTATATAAGACCTATTTTTCACTTGATCTCAAAATCTCCTTTGATGATGTGCACTGCCTGTGTTATTTGCAATCCTAATTTCATAATCACTGCTGGAAATGAAAATAAAAGCTGCACTTTCATCTTATTTTTTATAGTCATGCTCCATGCTAAAATGGTATAATCAAAGATAAAAACAATTATATTGTCTTTTAGCTTAAGCAGTTTGAAGAGTCTTTGTCGGATCTTGCCTTATCCAGCTAAAACTTTGGTGTCCAACTGAACTCATTGTTCACCTTCCTCAAATAATCAACAAAGAACAAAACCCACCCCCAAGGGTAATCTGTGCCCTTCTAAAACAAGTGCCCGTAATAGGTGCAATATATTACCCTCTGGAACTTCCTGCCTCTGTCAGATGGAGGACTTGCTATTTAATTTGGGACACCTAAATTTAATAGAGGAAAAGTAGGCAGTAACTTTTCCTGCTTTTTGCTTTTCAGCATGAAGCATGTAGCAAATGATGTTACTCAGTGCTAATTTGACAGCAAACTTGCACTGCCTTAGTATAGTAATTTTATTTCTCTGTATCTGTTAGCAAAATCTGGTTATGCTGTGCCTTTAAATTGCACTTCTTCTTCTGCAAGTGATAACATCATCTTTCATATTCTATTACTTTTTATTAACTTTTTTTAATTGAGCCTAATTACTATTCGCTGGTAGAATTAAAGCAACATTTAGGTGTTCATAGGTGAACATTTAAGGAGTTGCATGTTTTGGGTTAAGGGTTTTGGGGTTGTTTTCTTAGTTGTAATTTGAATAATCCTTTAGTCTGAAGCAGACATGGATGCATTTTATACATTGTGTTGGGATAGGTTTATAACTTACCTTCACTTCTGCAGTTTTTCTCAGACATGGGTGCTTTAATACCCGCAGTTAGACAGATCTTAGTCCTCTGAGTTCTTCTTTCATCTGGATATGGTTAAGCCTGATACAAATATTAAACAATTTTTATTTTTTTTATGATTGTGGATTTGTTGCCTCTGTGGAGCTGGATCCAGTCTTAGACAGGAAGGCCAGGACCAGGCTGAGAGCTGCAGATGGAATGCCTGCTAGGAACTGAACTTTTACTTTATAATTCAGAAAACTTACTGAAAACTTCTGCTGTTTCATATAATTAATTAGTGCATAGTTTCAATTAAATAGAAAAGCCAGTAAAACCTATCAAAAATGGAATAGTGATGCAGAAGGGCGACTGAAAAAAACAAGCTTCTTCATAAGTCTTTTGTTTGGGCATTCTGTGTCTCCTTTAAAGCTCTCTTGCGTTCTCATGCAGCTCATTCTTTTTATTGAATACTAAAGCCTTCACCATCTGCCAAAAGGTTTTATTTTGGGGTTTCCTCTCATGTGGGAGGGTGATTTCCTCCTTCCCTTCGTGCTAGTTTCATTGCTATCTTTAGGACTCGGAACCTACTGGAGACCTTCCTGTCTCCTTTTTATTACACAGTCTCCTCCTTCCATGCTGCAAGTTCCTGCTCCCGGGGGCAAAGAAGAAAACAAGAGCTGGAGCTGCCTTTTTGAGCTGCCTGGTTGATGCCAACAGCTTTTGTTTTAAACACAAGAGTCCAGTTCCTGGAGCGCAGGGCTGCTCCTCACCGATGTTCCTGGGATGGGTGTTTTTAGGAACAATTCCTTTGCAAAGGCCATGTGCAACCTCTCTGTGCTTTGGCTGCAGAGTGCAGTGGCTTCTGAAAAAGGGTGCTGTAATCTGTAGCATTTGCTCTAAAAGCAGTTTGTCCCTCTCTATTTGTTAGTCTTTTACCTCAGCACATTAATCCAACCTGTTCTGCCATTGTTAAGACATCTATAGTCGTAGCCCTGTAGTTTCTTCCTCTTACGGGAACTTTAGATGTTTATTTTTTCTATGAATGTATTGATTTCCTATCTTTACCTTTGTTGTGCTGCAGAGAAAAAGAAGTGAAATTGAAGGTATTATATTTGCAGAGGGATAGAATTGCATTTTCTTTTTTAATTCCTGAGAGCAAAATAAAGCAGATAGCTCTCAAGGCTGCAGGGAATACAGCTGTAGAGAGTCTGGATGTGAGCATCCAGATGTTAAGCCATGAACACAGCAGGAGAAGGCTGTGAGCACTGGTCATCTACCTCAATTTAAACCTTTGCTGTGGAGGTCTTCAGGTACCTGCCATCATCTCTCCTTGAAGTAGATGCTACATGGGAGAAACAAAGGTTCCTGCCTTTCCTCTTCAGCCTCTGCCTGCTGGGAGTGAGAGCAGTCTCTGTCTGAGGATTGTGCAGTCCTGTTGCTGCCTGTCCTAATTTGCTGTACAGCTGAGCCTGTGACCGGAGGCACTGTGAATGTGGAAGGCACAGGGAGTTGTGCTGGGTGTCAGATCACCTCCTGAGGGCTCTGCCAGGATCCATATCAACCAAATTATGCGTCTGTTGAGTGCATTTCTGGCACTCCTTTTTATATTTTAGTTAATCACTGGCATTGCACCAAACAGCATGTCAGGTAGTAATAGGAATGTAATATTATTTTATTTGTGATTAGCTCATCTCTTGGGCTCCAAGATGTTCCAATTTCTGTCCTTCCATCATCACCCAGGTTTCTTTGGAGCTCTATCATTTGATTTATTTACTCTCCCTCTGTAATTGAAAACTTTGCTGTTGATCACCATGAAAAATTTTCAGTGCTTAAAAATAAATGGTCCATTTTCCATCCCTTCAGTGCATCTAGTTTTTCTGACTGCAGGAATCTAATAAAAGGTTGCAATTTGGATGAGAAGGATTCAGGGTGTTACCTAAATGCCTGATCTACAGAGAAAAAGCAGTGCTGGGATTTCTGTTCAGGAAAGTGCCAGAAAAACTGCCTAGTTCTTAGCACTGCCTATTTTAATGACATTCAGTTCCAAACTCCAGGTACAGCATTGCACAGAGAGGTCAGTGGTGCCCATTTCTAACAGCAGAATGGTGCAACATAACAGCCTGAGATGACATTCTCCTGGAAAATAAGAGGGCTATGTGAAAAAAAATTCAAGCAGGAGACACATGTATCTCATCATTTAAAGAGCAAGGCTTTGTGTTTCTGATTAAATGCAGGTTTCCATGTTCTCCCTGTCACAGATGCACACACATGCACATACTCTAATTGGATAAAACTGTAAACAGTAAATTAAGGATATGATTAAAAATTAAACAGTCACTGCAGAAACCATCAGTAGTAAATGCTTATTAACTTACACATAACAGCATGCTGGTGTGATAGCTTCAAATTGCCTTCTGAAACTGATTTGCAGCAAATAAGGCCAGCTTTCTAAAAGGATATTTCTGGGTTTCAGTAATCAGACCCTCAACTCTGATTGCTTGGTTTTTTCCTTCACAGTTTTTTCCAGCCTTTTTTAAGTAACTGATAATGTGCATGACTTTCTTTAACTACAGTGGGTGATGTACTTAATCCTTTGCTTCTGCTGCTTAGCAGAATGAGTCAGTATGGGTCTGATCCAGCTTTGTCCTCTCATGCATTGCAAGACTTCTCTGGTTTGCCTGTGTTTTTGCAGGGCTTCACCAGAGCCCCTGTCATTCTGGGACCCACCTTGCTGGCTGTTTAGGTACACGCTGCATAATAAGCTGGAGGACAAAACTAATTTATACAAATTCACTTGCCCTTTTGTACTAGTTTGAAAACAAACCAGTGGGAGATTCCAAGTCAGTAAGTCAGTACTACAGTTAAATAGGAAAATTAAAATAAAGGCAGAAAACATTGGTTTAAACTGACAGACTCGGCACCCAACCTGACACCTGTTCATCAGGGTGGTGGTATCTGTCCAATTAGATGATGCTTGCAGTCCTGTTGAAATGATAGATGTGGTTCTGTTGAAGCAGTGATCCTGTAGAAGGGTCTGGTCTTCCTCTGAAGGTCCAGTGGTGGTTATGCAGCTGTTGTGCTCTGGAATCCAGTAGGTAAGGCTCCTCTTGGTATTCCAAGCCTCAGATTATATCCAGGTAGGAATGCGTGGCTCCTTCCCCTGGGCAGAGCACTTCACAATGGGATGATGTAATTTTATGAGTCATGCAGTGAGACTTGCTGGCCCATTAGCAGAAGATACCCCCTGGAGGGAGTTATGAGGGATGGGTCATGGTGAAGATGAAGATGGGGATAGAATACATAGGTTTGATTACATCTTACATTGTAGCCTAAGACACCATCCAAGTGCTACATCCATTCATGCATGCCTGCAGTCTCCAGATCAGCTCTGTCTGGCAATGCATGGCAGAGGCTGCAGTTTCTGGAAAGGGCATCCTTCCAACTCCATGGGCCCTTTCTATATCTCATCTGATCTCATAATATCTGTGCCCTACTCTTGTGTGTCCTGCACATGGAGTCCAGTGTGTTGGACGGCAGGTTGTTTGACCATCCTGCTTTGGGAGAATTAGCATTTTTCCAGCCAGAGCAAGGGATTCTCACAAGAACTTTTACAGCCTTCACTGAACAACGGCAGCTCCATGTTAGGTTTAAGTGTTTAGGGGGAAGTTGAAACAAGGTTTAAAAACCTCTCAAAATTGTGACTAATCTGGAGAGGCAGAGCAAAGCAGAATCTTTTCTAGTGAGCTGTGATTTCTTGGATATTTGCTTTTCAGGTGGGTTCCGTAATGTGGATATTTGACTAATATATGATATAAAGGAATCTTTGCACACTTATTTCTTACATTCATATGGCTGAAACTGAGGGCTGCTCTCTTCAGAAAGCAGCTGAACTTTATGCATTTTATCTGGGGCTCCTATGTTCATTTAAGCTGGAGACGTCCTTCCCTCTTTTCTCCTGCCAGTCAAAATCAAGAAATGAATGGGTGTTTCTTGAGTGAAAGATAATTATAATCTACCCAGTATCAGAGGGTTGTATATATCCTGTGAAAAACCTCTTAGTTCTACCTTCCTATGAGAAAGTAGTACATCCCCTGAATCGGTGCCAAACCCCTTGAATGTGGCTGCAGGTGGCTGAAACGTGGCTTTTGTTAAAGCGCTGCTTGAAGATGATTTCTGTTGTTAACACCTCAGCCCTCTCAGCTGTTTCTGTTCTTGTTCTGCTCCAGCTGTGTGGTCCATATTGGAGCCATGCAGTGGGTGGCTCTTTGGTAGCTGCCAGTGTTGTAGCTCAGCATTGACTGCAGCCACAATCTGGTGAGCTGGGCAAATGGTGGCACACACTGGAGCAGCTGTTGTCTGCTCAGGGTCACCTTCAGTTGTTTAGACCACTGACTATGTTTTGAGGGATATACAGGCTGCCCTGACTGGTGTATTTACAGTGTGAGTTTCTGCAAGTAGAAGGGAAATAGTGTGAGAAGGGATGCTGTGGCTCTGAAGAAGGGGAGGACACAAGGAGTACAAGCCAAGTCTGAGATGCAGAGTGAGGTGTCTGCAGCTGCTGAGTGCCACAGCAGGAACCAGGATCCTGGGTTAGGTAAATCCAGTATTGGCTTCACTCTTGTTTTCTGGGTTTTGCTTCTTGACTTTGCAAGGCCTTTCCAGTACAGTTACATCCCTGCCCCAGCAACCAATTCTCACAAGGCAGAGGAAGCCATGGGTACCCAACATGCCCAGGTGGAACACAGGGAGCAAGGTTGGAAACCCACTGGCTTAGGCTGGTAGAGCTGAATTGCTGTCAGCAGCAGAGGGAAACCTCTCCAGAGTGGTCTCAAGTGTACAGAATACCACAGGGAGCCATGCTTTTTCTTCTCAATGTCCTGAAGAACAGATGGATCTGACATGTTTATTGCCGTAAGCTGTCTTGTTTTATCAGCACATCAGATCTAGGTACTTGACAGATGTGCCAAACAGAAGATAAAATCCATCCATGCCCAGAGTTATGTATTTTAGCATCTGTGTTTTATATTTTGAACTGTTCTCTTTATTGCCCAACTTAGCCTGTGCAAAATTAGGAGGAATTTTCATTTATAATTAAGGGAAGATAGAGACAAATAAACTATTACAAGTGCACACCAAATTGTGAGCTTTAAAAGCATTGTTTGACAGATTCAGCTTTTTGGTTCAGAGCAGTATCTGCAATAGCAAAAATGTCAGATTTCATGCAAAGAGGCCAGGTTGAACCATACTGGCAGTAGTGAAGCAATATGTATATGTTACAGAGTGAATAGCTTGATATTTTAAAACCTGTGTAACAATTGCAAAAACATGAAATAAAAGCTTTTTGAAGCCAGTAACGTTTGCTCAAAAGTTATTTCAACATAGTTCTGAATATTGAAAGATGATTTTATTCATAGCTACCCCATTAGAGTTTCTTGCCCTCAGCATATACTTGGATTCTTTGGGGGGTGAGGCAGCAAATGCTTCTCTGTCTTTTTTCGCAGCAAGTTCTCTGTCATGGGTTAGTTTTTTTCTTCCTCTGAAAAAAAAACAAAACCTAAAAGTTGTATTAACATACTGTGGTATTTCCAGCAGTTGCAAACTGTGCAGTGCAAAGTGGGTATGGAATATTTAATGTGATTTTAAATTAAAACTGTGCTACATATTTGCTTTTTTAAAGAAGAGTACATTGGATTTATTTGAACTTCAGACAGCAAAGTTAGATCATACAGGTTCTTGTAATTACTTAAATTTCTATTTATCCACATATAGCAGTGCCTGCTGCTGAAACACAACGGAAGTCAGACAACAGACTTGGTGAAAGTCACTGGTTAAACACCTGTTGTTGAAGAACTAAACTTTTTTTACTTCTGCAGGTGCAGAGATAATATCTTTTTCATGTTTGTTCAGCTATTTCAGTTCAGTGACTGGTTCATTCAAAAATAAGAAACCACTTGGGAGGAGAAAAAAAGCTGAAAAGCTTGTTTTCTTCTTTGAATCTATAAACAAAATCTGTGGTAGAGGATGAGATCTGCCAGTTCTACGCTTTTGAGAAATATGGTAACCAGAACTGACGTGCAGTTCACTGAGGTAATGCTTCCTTGCTTAATGAGACTGGTTACTTAAAAGTTTAATGATAAGCTTATTTTTGCCTTGATTTTGTAGCTTATTTGGAAAATACTGTTCTTCAGCATTTTTATTGCATTTCACTTTTACACTAACATCTGTTTTATAACTAGAACGTAACATGAATCCCAAGTATTAAAAAAAAATTACGTAGAATAATCTATTATTACCCATGTCCAAATATAATGAAAGTGTAAGGAAAGGAAATCGATCAAGAGTAGTGTGTGAAAGTGCAAATCATGTAAATAAATATGTGTAGGTTGTATTAACTGAATAAGAAATGTCATGCTTATTTATATATGCTGTCTCTAAGTTTATATCAACAAGCTGAAACCTTCACTAATATTTGTTTTCTACTGCCCACAAGCTTAGGACAAGTCAGTCACAGTCAGCATGGCTTCATGAGAGGAAAGTCCTGCTTGCCAAACCTGATTTCTTTCTAGGGCAAGGTAATTCACCTAGCTGATCTAGGAAAACCAGTAAAACATAATTTGTTTTTTAAAAAGGCAAAGCTTTTGGATACTGACTCCCATAGGACACTTCTGGACAAAATGTCCAGCACACATCAGAACAATCGTGTTATGTGATGGGTGGGCAACTGGCTCACGGGTCAGGCACAAAGGGTATAAGTGAATGGAGTCACATCAGACAGGTGACCTGTCACTGGTGGGGTTCCACAGGGCTCCTTTCTTGGCCCTGTGCTCTTCGACATCTTCATTAATGACCTGGATGCAGGACTCAAGGGAATACTAAATAAGTTTGCTGAAGACACTGAACTGGGAGGAGCTGCTGACTCTCTTGAGGGTAGAGAGGCCCTGCAGAGAGACCTCGACAAATTAAAAGGACTGGGCAGTCAGCAGCTGTGAAGTTTAACAAGGGAAAGTGCCAGATTCTGCACCTGGGATGGGGCAGCCCTGGTTGTTTGTATAGACTGGGGAATGAGAGGCTGGAGAGCAGTGCCATGGAAAGGGACCTGGGAGTCCTGGTCAATGGCAAGTTGAACCTGAGCCAGCAATGCCCTGGCAGCCAGGAGGGCCAACCCTGTCCTGGGGAGCATCAGGCACAGCATTGCCAGCCAGGCAGGGCAGGGGACTGTCCTGCCCTGCTCTGCACTGGGGCAGCCTCACCTTGAGTCCTGGGGGCAGCTTTGGTCATCACAATATAAAAAAAGGCATTAAGCTATTGGGTAGTGCTTTGCTGAAAAATACCTTGGGGTCTTGATAAACAACAATTTAAATACAAACAAGCAATGTCCTCCCTGTAAAGGGGCACAAGAACATCCTGGGCTGTACAAGCAGCAGTGTAATTGTCAGCAGGTCAAGGGAACTGATCATTCCCTTCCGTTTAGTGATGACATCTTGAGCAGTCCATGCAGTTCTGGGCTCAGCACAGGAAATACAATGACAAACTGGAGCAGGTCCGTGGAATAGGTCCCCAAGGCAGTCACGGTCTGGAGCACATGATGAAGGAAAAGAGGTTGAGGGCTGGATTTGTTCAGTCTGAAGACAAGGTTCTGGAGAGAACATCTTACATCTGCAGCAGCCTGTTGGGAGAGTGGAGAAAAGACAGAACCAGACTCTTCCCAGATGCCACAAGACCAGAACAAGAAGTAATGGACCCAACTTGTAATGCAGAAAATTCTAACTAAATATAAGGTGGAGAGAAAGAGTGATGAAACAGTGGAATGGGCCCAGGGAAGGTGTTGGTCTCCATCCTTGTAGATATTCCAAACTCGACTGGACACAGCCCAGTACAGCCTGCCCTAGCACTATTCCTGCTCTCAGGAAGTTGGACTGGAGACCTCCAGAAGTCCCTTCCATCCAGCACAGTTCTGTGATTGATAGGTGCCAGTGTGTGAGCTAATTGCCCACTGTGGGTCACTCTAGGAAAAATATGAACCATTCAAGATGTTTCATATTATTTTCTTCAGGCATTTACTACGTTGTGAGTTGAATCTCAGTCTGGGAGAGCCTGGTCTCTTCTCTGGGGTGACAAGCTGAATACATGCCTACCCTTGGTCAAGTGAATCTTGTCCAGGCTGTCTAACAAGAGTTAAAATCTAAAGAGGATTACTTTTGTTTCTGAAGGCAAAGGAAATTATCACAAAAAGGTTTCTGATCTGGAGGAAAGGAAGGAATGAGTAAAAGCAGCTGAATAATGTCAAAGGACTTTAAAAGAGCTTGTTTCTTTGAACTTTGGAATTGATAGATAAGGGCTAGGAAGGGAGGGAAGAGAAAGTTCAAGGGAACTGATAGGTTTTTAGAAGGCTAGATTCTATGGACATGGCAGCAGACTGTTCCACTGAAGAATGAAAACACAAAATATCACAAGTACTTCAGGCCCTCTGCAATTATTTGAAAATCAGGAATTCTATAACTAATGACAACAGGATAATGCACTGGTAAAGGAAAAATTGGAAAAGTAACACTTAACAGTTCAATGAGCGACAACTACAATGGGTATTAAAATTATGTGTTTTCAATGCTGTAGAAATAAGGGAAGGATGTAGGAAGTTAGAGTGCTGTTACTTTGTGAACAACAAGAGGAAAGCTGGTCATGAAGAAGAGGATGGACACCAGCCTTTCTTAGTTTCAGTTTTCCCAAACAGGCTAATTGTGATGGGGTGCTAGCAACAGTTTAAGTTAACTTACACTGAGGGAGAAGAACACAAGCTAGAATGGGGGACAGAGGTGAAATAAAGGAGGAAAACTGGACACAGTCAAATCACCAGGGTCTCTTGAAAATGCCCCTTGTGTACCTCGGATGAGACCATCCCTGAACTTTAGCTTTAAGAACTTGTGAAGGATGAGGAAGGGCAAATTTAAACATGAAAATGAGGAAACTTGTCAGCTTAACTTTGATACATGGTGAAATGCTCCTGAAAATTATTAATCAATTTGTAAACACCTAGAGGGTAATAAGATGATGGAAAAACAGCCAGTGTGGATTGATTAGGGAAAAAAATGTGTCAAACCTTTCTAATTTCCTTTTTGAGTAGAATAAGACATGTAGGAGATAGAAATAGTAGGTATGTCTTTAGTACAGTTTTTGGCAATGTTGTGGAAAGCTATGTAGCCTTCTTAAAAGTGAACAGGTTAAAAAATAATCTAGGTGAAATTATGGTGAAGCAGGTGAAGGACTCCTTGAAGTAGTGTCCAAGAAGCAGTTTTTGTTCACTTGGCAGATGATGGGGCAGCCTGAAGTGCAGTGCTGCTGTTGTTACATTCTGCCCCAGGTTGGTGCTGCTTATGGTTTCCATTAGTGTCTTGGACAATGGGCTGGAGAGAGCAGTGTGCAAGGGACTAAAAGCTCCAGCTCCAGTAGGCTTTGGATATTGTGGAGGTCAGGTTTAGAGTCCTGAGTGGTCTTCACAAAATGCAGAAATGGTTAAAATTAGTAAAATGGGAATTCAGCAGGTACAAGTAAGGCCTTCAGTGAAGTGTTTTCCCCAGGAAGGGAAAACAAATGTGTGTATGCAGACAAGGGATATCTGAGTAAGTAACAGTGAGAGAGCATGTGATGTTGGGATATCACAAGCTGAATATGAGTCATGCTATGATATGGTTGGCAGAGAAAATGGGGAAGAAAGCAGACTCTAATCTAAGTCAGAGTCTTGTGTGTAAGCCATAGGACATCCTTCAGTCTTTTCTGCTGGCTGGCTGTTGCTCTGCTGGGATAGTGTCCAGAGCTGGCTTCACACCATGGAGCAGTATAGACAAACTGGAGAATGCCAGAAAAAGAGCAGTAGGAGTGAGCAGAGATTTAGAAAAGACCAGTAAGAAAATATTGAAAGAGTTGGGTCCAGGATGCAAGGGCAAAGATGGAAAGAGAGACAATCTTTGAAGTATATTAAAGGTTTTTTAATACTAAATCATAGGGTGTTTTGCCATACCATCTGCACCTAACCGAGGTAAGAGGAAAAGGAATTAGTTTAGTTTGCACCTAAGGAGGTTTAGTTTGGGTATTAGAAACATAGCATAAGCGTTTTATAATGGAGTAATTGGGGGAACTGGAGAAGAGTGGTAGGTGTGAGGGATAAGTAAGAGTCGCCTGTGTGGATATTTGTCTTTGCCTCGAGTGAAGGGGTAGACTGGATTATTTTTTTGAAGTCCATTTCAATTCTCTCTTTTGGTTCAGTCCACTGAAGGAATATACAGATTAAAAATGTAAATCAAGAGTCAAACGGATTTAAACCAAGGGTTCCTTTGTCTTAATTTAAACTGTGATTATATTGAGCGTTTCAGATATTCCTGGTTTAAATTAATCACTTGTGTTGCAGTGTTAGCATCATCTGTTTATGGAGGTCTTTTACAATGTCTTTTTATTTATTAAAAAATACTCCTTGGTGTGATAATCTCTTTGAGTATGAGTTATACTCATATAAGTAATGATGAAGAGACTACAATGTTCTTAAAATTATTCTCAGATATTTGGTGAATGCCCTAATATTTCAGTAAATTGGCTGAATCCCTACTGTAAAAACTAGACATCTTGTGAGACAATATGTACAAATAAATGCCAATTTCTTAAACATGTAACACTTGCATTAAGAATTATCTGCCCTCTAAAAATGAGCTTCTCTCCAAACACACAGCTCATCTAGACAGTAGCCTTTTATATCTTACTTTATCCAGTGTTGTACTGGTGACGTTAATTCAACGAGGAGACCAAAATGGAAGCATGATAGTTATTTTTCATGTTTGATTTTCTTCTCTATGAATTTAATATAAAGATGTTTATGTTAAGCTAATTATGCCTTGGCTTTTTGTTTTCTGCTGCTGGGTGAAATCATGTAGAAGGAATATTTTTTTTGCTTTTCCCTGAGGAATGGAACATTCAACCACAGATACCATTTTTTATGTTAGATAGTGAACCTTGCTGTCTATTACTGCAAGTGATTTATTAGTACATAGGTCACACTGAGGAACAGTGACTAGCCAACAGGACACAGAAATCACACAATGCCTGCAGAATCAAATGTTCGGTGTTTAATATTAACTGAAACTGTAAAATAAGACTTAAACAAATAAAAATCCTCAAAAAAGAAAAGCCACAAAGAAAACAGAAAACAGAGAATTTCTGGGATAAATTTTCTTACAGGAAATCTATGCTGAGCAGAGTGTCCAAAGCAAGGGAAGAGCTGCTTTTTGTCCTTCTGCATTCTGCTGTACCCAGCTGTCCTGCTTCCTCTGTGTCTCTTTTTGCACATATGTGCCACCCACCTAAGGAAACAAATAGAAATGACTGGTCCCAGTGTGGCACTTCAGTCCTTCAAGCTGATTCTGGCCAGGAAGATTTCTTGTGTATAATAATAGTTTATTTGCACCCTCAAAACCTGTGCTTCTCTCAGTGTGGGGGGCACATGCTCACCTACTGGCACAGGAGTCCTGTCATCCACTGAGCTCTGTTTAGCCAGATGCCAAGCACCTTTCATCTGGGAAAAAAGGATCCTTAACAGCCACAGCTAAGGGTGTTACTGACTCGGATAATGTATTAACAGCAGGGATGAAAGAGTTAATTCATTTTTCCATCTGTAATTTTTTTCTTTGTAGAACTGATTTGACACAGTCTAGCAGGGTGCTGTTACTGAAAAATTGAAGCACCAGGTGTGATTAAATAAAACCACATATTTCACTCTCTCTTTAATTTCACATCATCCTTCAGCAGCTGTACCCTTTGCTTACTGATAGTTGGAGAATTGCATTGCTTTTACAAGAGGCAGCTTGCTGCATTAGTAGTGTGCACCATTAAGCTGTTCTAAATCAAATCTATTTGTGCGCACAAATTATTTATTGTTTGATGGACCAAACTTATTAATCTGTTTATTTCTCAAGTAGAAAATACGTAATGCATTTGGGTAATGGAGACAAATGTAACTTGGATCCTTGGCATTTCCTGAGGTTCGTCCGTGCAGCAGAACATGTTTCATTCCACTGCAAAGAGAGTAAAAAGGTAAAGTGTAAAGACAGTGGTGGACTTGAGATCTTTCTTCTGTTCCTGTGAATCATAGCTCTATAGGATCTGATGAAGTGACCTGCTTTGCTGAGATTCTGTGGCCTGCCACTGACATAAGGAGACTGGATCACTGCTATCCTGGCCACTGCAGGGCAGCAGTATTGGCACAGTACAGAGATTGTACCCTTGTGCCTTTGCTGCTGCCTTAGAAAGATGGCACTGAGGCCACAATGGCTATTAACGGTTAGAACATGCCACAGAAAGAAAACAATCATGTTTTTAACTGTCCTTTGCTTTAGAATAGTGTTCCTATGTAAAACTGAATTGGATCCTTAGAATATTGATGGTAGTTATTCCAGGCAATGTTTCCACTTACAAACTTTGGCTGGCCTTGCTTGTAAGCCAAGAGCAGCTCAAAACAAAAACATGTATCTTTTAATTTTTTTCATTCCTCAAAGGAAAAGGGATTTTTCTGTAATACCATGACACTGTTGCCTGCAGTAAAAAAAAAGGTTGTGCAGAAGTGACAGTGGCGTGGTCTGAGATGTTCCAGTGCAGCTTTGCCATCGCTAATCCAAAGAACAGAAGCCTGTGCTCTGTTGTACATCAGTTGAATCTGATGTTTCATCCTGTGGTGTCAGCTCCAAGGCATGCAATTCACAGGAGCACAGGTTTCGGTGTTTCTGAAGAGGCCTGCTGCTGTAGCTTTGGCTCTGTGTTCTCCTCCTCTGTCTCTGGGGCTGCACTCCATTTATTTCTTGCTGCACTCGGTGGTAATATTTATACAGCTATGCAACTGTGGTGGTCCTGATACAATGTGCTGACCCTTATCAGCAATTTTGAGCAGCATTTGGCTCTTGTCTATTTATAAATGCAACTATGCAGCAGTCTTGCCTGTCCTCCAGCACCCTTAGCCCCCTGTGTAAACCAGATAATTTTGCTTTCTGAGGACTTGTCAAAAATGCATCCATCAAAATTAAACAGATGATTTAAACAAGTAAAAGGGTACCTGAATACTATAGCTCTTTTATTCCCAAGTAAACAGGGTTTTGTATGCTGTAGCATTATTCCAACATGAAAGAAAAAAGATGCCAGGCGACAGTGATAGAAGTTTAGAGGGTCTAGAGATGCATCTGAGCCTGTGTTTCAGTATAAATAATGCCTATGAACACCTGTCCCTTCTTAAGTTTTATCTTGGAAGCAGCATTGGGACCAGCTCATTTGATGTCTCCTTTTTTTTTAAATTGAGCTCTGCAGATAAAACTGGCCTCCTGTAAATGCGTGAGTGTCCTAAAAAGTGAGCCGGCATTTATGCAAACTTGACTTAAGTCATGTAGGAGAAGATACATTTTAATCTGTGAGAGAACAAAATTAAAACTCAATTGAGCTCCAAAGGAAATAACTTTTTTTTTTCTTTCAATTAATGGACCAGTATTCATGGAGATGGAGAAAGCTGCTGTGACCTTTTTTCCCCTTTGTGATAGAGCATCACTGTTTCATCCTAAGTCTGAGTTGTCTAAGATTCACTGGTGTTAATACAAACATTATTATTTCTTCACTGTGTATTCACATATATACAAAGGAAGTATTTCAAAAGGTGAAATTATATTTAAGTTACTGTTTTGTGTTATGCTGAGGAATGTTTAAAATTATTTTTTGAGGTCACAATGAAGGGCTTAGGGGATCTTTCAGATTGTGAAAGTTACCCAGTAATGTCAGCCTAAAGTATTTAAAAATACAGTGTTGACCCCCTTCAGAAATAATGAGGTTTAAAAGGAACCCACATTTTGCTCCGGATTTTTTGGGATGTGGAGTCTATAGCTTATTCTGCTGAAGGATTAAACCTTTTATAAATACAAAGTAAACATTTTCATGCCATTCTCTGTTTTGCAGAGCTGTTGCTTTGAGGAAAATGCTAGATTAGTACTGGGAAAGTCGGCAGGAACCCTTGCTCCTGCCAGTGCAAAGCAAGGTGTTATTTTCCTTACTGCTTTCCCCATATCCCTTCTTTTCTTCAGGGGAATGAACTCCTCTCTCTACCTCAAAAAAATGAATGCTTTTGCCATCAGTGCTGCTTTTCCATCAAAGTCCTTTAGTGCTGCTCTTTTCCTCTCCACACGCAAAGCAGCCTTCACTCACACCTGCTCTGTGATAGGATCCTTCTCCCTGAGGAGAGCACAACATCTGTTTTTGTTTCCTCCATGGAGAAAGAGAGAGACACTCTCAAGAAATTCTTCTCCTTTCCTGCTTGCTAACAACAAAAGAGATTTTTAAAGCATTTGGTGTTTGTGGAAAGAGGAAAAGCCAGTAGAGTACTAGACAGGAAAAAACAGCCATGGATAAATAAATTGAGCATAATTTGAACTATAATTAAAGGTCTTAAAAAGAAGTCGAACTGCCAAGCTGGAAAGAAAAATGTGCATCTTGAAATAAATACCTTTATGGAAGGATGTGCTTGGGATTATAGTGTAGGACTGCTCTTTGAGACATCTTGGCTCTAAATCTGCTCTAGAGCTTCTTGAGTGATACTAGACCAGAAACTTAACCCTTATTTGCTTTGATGGTCCATATGTAAAATATGGTGGTATCATGAGTTTTGGTGTTTTGTAGTGCTTGAAAGCACAATAAAATGAAGTTTCCTAAATAGAAGCAGCTGTGCCATTGCAGTGATGGCAGTTTTTTGTGTATGATACTAAAAAGAGTTTATATCCTTTAAAGTCTGGGAAGCATTGTGAAACAGTGTATAACTGCGTCCCTGGGGAATCAGTTTGTTGTTAGCATAGTGTAACCTTCAGCTTCAGTAAGGGGCCTACTTGAGAATGAGTTAAAAGGTGTAAAGTGAAAGAGAGCTTCATAGAACGAGCCTGTGCTCTACCTGCTGATGCCGTCCATGCACGTTGCACAGATTTTGAAAGCAGCAGATTTTGTTGCATACAATCCACTTGTTAGTTAGAAGCCAAACTGAAACCAAAGGCTCTGACCTGAGCTGTTCGTGGTCTGGATGGGGGAAGATTTCCTATCTCTGTGAGTGCTTCTGCTGTAGCACATAATAAGAAGCTGTGATCAGTGGGAGATGGGGCACTCCGGCTGCTGCCTGGAAAATCCACATGTGCAACTTTAAGCTGCTAAATAAGCATTGCAGCCTACCAAAGCTCCCATTTGTTAGAGCTGGTTGGATCTGGTGTCATACAGATGACTACTTCCATCACTCAGAAATTCTTAAACCCATATGAATAAATTCAAAGATTTTTATCTTTTAAAGTTGACCCACAACTCCTTAAAGTCTCTTTTATGTTTACAGTTTAATACTTCAGCCACCGACAACATTACCAATTTGAACCCAGCACATCTGGATTTTTTAAGGCTGATGAAAAGTCTGTAATGTGCTGCGACTTCCTCCTGCAGTACCAATCAAAATAAACCAAAGATACTCTGTTTTTACTACTGATATCAAAACTGTCTCCAAATCGGTATAGAAATGTGTTTGGAGGAAAAGTAAGATGTGGATTTCTGTGGCATCTTGGTTTAATCTTTTTATAGCTACATTAGCAAAAATGCCCATTCCTGGATGGTTATTGTGCATTTGAAGGGCCAGTACAAATAACATTTTTAGAGGTGTCAAAGCAGGAGATAGTTGTTAGTAGTGTTTCAGGGCCCTCTTAATTCGCTAAGCATATTCTTTGTAACATTCGGGCCACTGGTGGTAGTTCTGTCCTCTCTCCAGTGCTCATTGTGATGGCTGTATACATTTCTCAAACCTGCCATTCACTTCCATTGTTAGTCATGTTTGTTACTAGAGAAAGCCACCAGATTTCCACCATCACCATCTACATGTCCATCACTGAGGACAGTATAGCTTGTGGATAAACAACAAAGAACTGGGGAGCAGAAACACTTGGGGAAAAAAGAAAATAACAAGCAAAGAAACTCTCACTGGTGGAAAGAGAAGATTCGTTGTAGTTGTAGCAGAAGTAATGAAATGTGAAATGTGCTATTCCCAACCAGTACTCCATGCTGCTTTAATTTACAGAATATGTAATTATACAACATTAACATTCCAGTACATCAGTCTTTGACAAAAATTGAAATGAAAACAGCAAAATGCATGATTCTGTTTTTAAGACAATTATTGTGATAATGGATAAGACTACAAACTTAAATAATTTTCCTGATTTTTAGATTATGTCCTTAAGATTCTTTGATTTTGTGTCCTGGTAAATCTTTGCATACTCTTGCAAAACCACTTAGTTTAGTAAATCTTTACTGAATACTTGTGGAAGTCCTTCCAGCATACATTGAAACCTTCTCAAGAAGATGTGTTTCAAAAATCAGATTAACTTTTATCTTTCTAGTACTTGATAATGATTTATACTAAACCCACAGACAATCTAGAGGATACAAGAGTGCATATGGACAGACCTGGTTGGGTCAAGAGATGACCTTCTGAGTTGCTGTCTCCAGAGGAAGGAGCATTCTTTAGTCACTGAGATGCAGCAAGGCGGTGCTGAGAGACAAACTAATTTTGGTAGCTTCATGCAGAAAAAAAGGCCCCTCTGAAACTTAATGACCTTCTGTAGGGGAAAAAGGCTGTAGGCATGAAGATATAAGCCGGAATCAACAAGGCTGTCATCTGGGACAGAATACAGAAAAAGAAACAACTGGAATAAACTGTATGTTCTAGTTAACTGAAAGTTATTATTTTGACATAGGAGCACAGTTGACAGAGTAGGTAAGGTACAAAAACATCACTATATTTAAAACACAGCTCTTGCTCCTTCACAAGGAATAAAGCAGGATTTTTATTTATGAATGCCCAGTGTCTAGATGTGTTGCATGCACATTATCAAAGGCATGGAATCAATGCAGCACTAAATTCTCAGAATCATGAAATAATATATTATATGCAGGAGGAACCTGGGGAGCATAGTAAGAGGTTGTACTGAATTTGGGGAAGAGGGATACATTTCTGACAGGAACAAAAAACTCATGTTACTTAGTTTATTTTGAGTCAGATAGCCAGACCTCCATGGTTTTGGGGATACAATATTCAAAGAGGCAGATGGTTTAGAACAGTTGTTCTAAAACTTTACAATATTTTAATGAAGAAATAACTTTCTTACATGTTCAGATTATGTCAGCACTCATACAAGAGTGGATGACAGCATGGCATGGGGTTGTTTCGTAGGAAGAAGGTCTAGGAAACAGATATCCAGGTTTTACGGACTATGTAGTCCATCCCTTGGCACTGAAACAAAATCAGTGCATAGAATTTGTAATTCTGTCTGGAAAATTGAATTACTTTTAGTTGGCAATATTAATGGTTTGATAGTGTATCACAAATATCAGTTACACAATTACCATACTAAGTGATGTAGCATGTCATGTGGCAACCACACAGCTGTTGAAGGACATGATATAGGATGGTAACTTACTCAAATTAATTTGTAGGTCACCAACCCCTGGCCATGCACTTTGGTCGTGACCAAGAGAAATAAGTTCATTCTTACAGCAACAACAGTACTGCAGATCTTGACTCAATGACATTTTCCTTATACCACTGGGGGGACTCCGATACTGGAAGCTGTCTTAATGCAGAAATTGAGATATTGTGCCAAAGCTCTGACTCAGAGAATGAGTTGCTGTGGGACTTCTCTAGCTGGTATTCCACATTAGACAGGTGGTGCTGGTCTCACTGAAACTCCCGCTGTGCTGAAGGCTGACAAATGCTTTGGACTGACACAACAATAATACCAACTTTTTGTGGTACATGTACCACAGGAATTCAACATATCCCTGAACTAGCTCAAGTCTTTCTATGTTCTATTTAAGGAATATTGACAAAACGGGCCACATTATCACTGAAGTGATTAATATGTAAGCTATAAAAGGACCTGGACAAAAAGAATAAATAAAGGAAAAACTCTAAACCAAACCTATTTTCTGCTCCTATGCTCCTACTGCTGGTTATGCAGAAGCAGTAAACAAGCCCTATTCCCAAAGCTATGCTGACAGCATTGATGATGGTGGTGCCCAAATTAGGAGGTAAACAAAAAGCCATGTTAATTTCAAGCTCCATTAGAAACACAGGCAGTAAAAAAAATCAATGTCTCCCAGACAGAAAAGGTCAAAATTGGTAGGGAAAGAAAGTTGGTTTTCTGATAGGTGTAGGACTTTTTAATTATTATTATTATTTATTTTAAATTTTGTGTAAGCAAGAAGAAATTGGTCAGTGTCACATTAGTGACTAAAACACTGAAAATAAATAACTAGCAAATTTTAAATTTTTTTTCAGAAAAATATACTCATCTTTGGCTCAGGTTGAAATTCTTGTATTTAAAGGCTGGTTTCTATTTTAAATTTTGCCTGTAGGTTCTGTGGATATTCAGTTACATTTATAATCTTGGCATGACACATTTGAGGGATCATTCTTTTGAAAAGTGTAATCATCAGATTTCACTGTTTTCTCTTGGCATAGTATATTCTTGGATCCAAATCCTTGGGGCCTGTTAATTTAAATTTTAGGTTTTGTTGTGCATCCGGATTAAGTCTGGAAATACACGTTTGTCATTTTGTTATCAAGTTGTCTAGCAGAGAATGACAGGAAGAACAAATACTGCTTTGTATGTTTTTGTTTTATGGTAGTGTGTCACCTTCAACTCCACTCACATTAAATCTTTATCACTTCATGTGATCTTTGCTTTGCATATTAAACTAAGTTTCATATGGCCATGTTAAATTATGTATGGAGATGGAGTTCTGTGGTATGGTGTTGGGAACCATTTCTTCAAACATCAGTGCTTATGTAAAGACCTTGGAATATTAACATGACAGAGTTTGACCTTACAGAGCCAAGTTACTGAGTGTTTGAAGAACTGGTGGCCTTACCATGGCCACAGATTTTCTGAAAATTACTGTTCTTAAACTTATTACTTATAGAACTGCTATAGTTATATGTATTTAGTGTAACCTCGTTTGAGCAAGAGCAGTGTTGTGAACAAGGCTCCTAATTCTTCATCCTTCTGCAGTACCAGCTAGTCACAGCATTTTACTACCACAGGTGTCTCTGTGTAGTGGGGGACATCTGCTCTACAGAATAGGATCAAGATGCAGGGAGTTCAAAGACCATGATTTATGTACTAAAATGTATTAATGTGATAGATACTTAGATTTGTCTTAAACCATCTTTCACTAAAGTACAGCCAATATTTTTGTAGTAGAGTCAGGATCTCTGTAGTAGAAACCACAGATCACAACTCAACACAGTTTCCTTCTAAACAGCTTCATCTCCTCATTGTCTTTTCAACTCATCCTTAAGATACAGCTTGCTCTTCTAATTGTCATTCCCTTCAGTGAACATTAGCATGCTTGTTAAATTGGCCATTTATGTCCCAGAAATGCCCTGCCTGTCTGGTGACTCACTCAGACTTGCATTTTGCACACCCTGGGGAGGCATGGAACAAGTCATCTCAGTACTTTCAGCTCCAGGTCCTAAAACTGGTGAGCATCAAACTCAGTCCTCCCTTATTGCTTCATTAACTGTTGTTGTTGTAAGGAAAAAAGAGGCTTTTAAAGAGGAAGAAGTATGAAAGAATGTGTTCTCTCCTATGGATTGTTTCAACATCTTCTTTGGGTTTTTTTGTTTTTACAAGTTACCAAGGGGCTTCTTCCTCCCTGGCTGAGTTGTCCTGCCATCCTTACCTGCCTGCCTCATGTTTCTTAACATAATCACCAAAAGAGACCTTCTATACTTCTAACACTAAGAGTGTTAGCAATTAAGGCACAGTGGTAGCATGTAGAAATCAGTTTGCCCATCCATGGTTGCACTGGGAATATATCACTAAGAGCAGTTGAATCTTGTTTGGCCAGGAAAGGAAGCAGTAGTGATTTGAGGCTGTGTAGAAAGCCGGTATGTTCAGTGCCAGCTTTTAGAAGTTGCCCTTATCTGTTTACTTTTGTGTTCATCTTAGCTCCTCAAGTTAATGATCGCTCATTTTGAGAATGCAAGATTTGTATTTGTTTCAGAAAATAATGCATTTGTTTTTCTAGAGACAGTGTTGCCTTCCATCAAAACTTTAGTTACACACAGCCTCCCATCCACATGTCTGAGGCCAAACACAGCCCTTGAAATCATCAGAAGCTAATGCCAGTGAGTCTTGGGGTTGCTGGCTGGTTTTTGTGTCTTAGTGTTGAAGACTTTGTGAAACTGTCCTTCATGACAGCTAAGAAGTAATGACTTCAGTGAAGCTTGAGGGCAAAGTGCTCACCGTTTAGTACTGCAGTAATTCTTTCACAAGGCTTTCCTCTCTTGCAGCACAATTAATTTTACATTTCATTTACTGACATTGGCATGCACTTAGCTTTATAATATTAGTTAAAATAGGTTTATGATGTCAGTTTTATTTTTAGCACATTGAAAGCTGGGGAATAATTGAAGTGTGCTATTGTACAATTTAGGGCTTGTGGTGGACTTGGAAAGACGAGGATTGCCATTCTTGCTTCAACTGACCTAGAGGGAATAACTCTTCTCTTTAACATTTCATTGTAGTCTTTCTGATGATACCTCAAAATGTCAGCTTGTGCCTCATAGCTTAAGTTGAGGTCCCAAAATAACTTCTGATGGACCTCTGAAGTTTAAAAATTAAGTCTCAGTGATATACACCGATAATATTTTAATATGAAAGGCAGTTGAACTTCAGCATATAATTTATTTTGGTTTAGTTCGTTTTTTCAGCTCAAAGTTGGAACTTAAGTTATAAGTTGTCCCCTGTATGTTAATACCAATGAGTTGGCATTATGGACTGTCACAGGATACTCTGCTGGTGAAACAAAAAAGCTTTAGCAGACTGTATTGTAGTGAAGTCTTAGTAACTTTCCAGGATGAAAGGGAATTAGGACATATTTGGTCTGGAGTTTTCTTGCCTGCTTTACAGCATAGTGCTTTGGTTCTAAAATGCCAGTTTTTCTAATTTAAGTAATTTTAAGCTTTTCTGTGAAGAAATTGGTGCATTAGGAGGTCAGTCAAGTACTGATTGAAATCTGATTTAGGACTCACACTGACTTCTACAACATTCCTTAATTCTTGACCTGGAAAAAGGGATACTCATAAATGTTTCCTATCAGGAGTGATGTTTCATCAGGAGGTTGAAGGAGGAAGAACACTCTGAGACATCTCCACGTGAGTGGCATCCTGTTTGAGTTGCCTTCAGGGAAAATAATGTGTATAGATCATAAGGTTGGTCCTGTCTTTGGACTTTATGGAACATTTGCCACTGTGTTTGCTTTTCCCTGTGAGATAAAGCAACCACTGGAAAGCATTGACACTCAGTGTGTTAGAATGCAGAACACACAGAGCTCAAAGAACAGCAAGACCTTCATCAGCTGAGTAAGGTGGTCCACGTGCTGGCCTGACCTTACTCCCGCTTTTTCTGTTAGGAGAGCAGGTTATTTGCCAGTCCTTCTGAACTCTTACTATGAAACACAGTTTTTCTGCTGTGCTTGTATCTAAAAGCTATCTACTTTTACTGCTGTTCCCATCTGAAATATTTCAGGCTAATGAAACAATATGATTGTTTTTATCTCCAAAGTACTTCATTTCTACTGATGAATGTCATACACAAGAACTCAAATCTAAATCTGAGTGGTTATCTCTGCTAAGCTGCTTTTACAAAATGAATTAGCTTAGGAAAAAGCTGGCAAATACATGCCAAACGTTTTGTGAAGATCGCTGATGGTGAAGTTTTGTTAAACTGCGCTTTTTCCAAGCAAGTACAAAAATAGCAACTTTGGAAAACATGAAGCTGAGTCTTTTGCACAGCTGATGCTATTATGAGACTGCAGGTAGCATTCTTTTTCCCTCTTTTCCGCTTTGAAAGCTGAACATCATCTCGGAAGTGTGAGAGAGAAGTAAGGTTGATGCTTAATGTGACTGCTCAAGAAATAGGTACTATTTGCTATTTTAAGCATTAGCCAGTAATTAGGATCTGCAGCACTGAGTCTCATTCTCTTGTCATTAATGAGGTCATTATCAAAGATATGATAGGGTATTTTCCTCCTGTTAACCATGTAACTGAGATAAGTGAAAATTTCAAATATTTTGAGGCCAGTTTTACACTTTATGAACGTGCTTCTGTGATGCCTGTCAGCACAAGCATAGTGAACTTTTGCAATCTTTGGGAAACTGCCCTCCAGAGCCATCGGGGAATCCTTTTCACACCTGACTCTTGAGTACATATTAAATAGAAGATGCTTCTCTTTTATTCCAGCCCTTCTTGGGCTCCCTCCCTCCCTAGCAGCTTTATGGATTAGTGAGGACATTCCCCATTGCTGCAATGCCACCTCCCTCCAGCCATGTTTAAATGATGATATCACCTATGCTCTTCCTTGGGAAGAACTCCCTACAAAGTCACCCCACACTCTCCTCAGACCCCACCTGGTGACTGTGTCATGCTGGCTGAAAGTTTGCCAGCATTTGAGGTACTAAAGTGTGCTGACTACTTGCTGCCTTGCCAACCTGTGGCTCACTGTTTTCTTGTGTCTCTGCATCTGCTGTTTGTCTTGTCTTTGGATATGTCTGTACTGCCTTCTGCAGCATGTCATGAAGAAAGATTACCCAGCCAGGCAGCTTGGAGGAGCCTACCTGCAGAAGGAAAAAGCTTTGTGCTCTGCCATTTTCTTGAGCCAGCTCATTTAGATTTGCATCACTCTACTGTACGTGAAACCCTTGTACACAGACTCTGTGTTTTGCATTGGGAATGCACTTGACATGAGGAGTAGGGGAATAGTTCCATTATTGATAGATAAGTATGTTTTCACATGAATTGGACAAGGAATATATTTCTATAAATTACAAATATGCAGTATAATGGCGGGAAAAACCATAGAATCAAGAATAACAGGTTGGAAGAAACCTCAAGGATCATCTGGTCTAACCTTTCTTGGCAAAAGCATGGTCTAGACAAAATGACCCAGTAGCCTGCTCAGCTGAGTCTTAAATGTGTCTGATGTTGCAGAATTCACCATTTCCCTGAGGAGATTATTCCAACAGCTGACTATTCTCATTGTGAAATATTTTCCTGTTGTGTCCAGTTGGAATGTCCCTATGTAACATGTATCCATTACCTTTCCCATTTTCCCTGTGACTCCTTGTAAAAAGGTAATCTTCATCTTCTTTATAGCCATCCTTTAAATACTGAGACACAGTAGTAAGGTTTCCCCTAAGCCTTCTTATCTCAAGGCTGACTTATATCAGCCTTTCCTTTATTGTGGCCTTTCTCTGGACCCTCTCCAGCCTGTCCATGTCCTTTTTGTATAGCAGAGACCAAAAGTGAAAGCAGTATTCCAGGTGTGGCCTGAAAAGTGCTGAGTAGGGCAGGATAGTGACTCTTCATCTATACTGGGGTTGCATGTGTTGATGCAGGCCAGCATTCTGTGGGCTCTCTTTGCCACGACAGCACACCATTCACTCATATAGAGCTTGTTGTCCACCAGGACCCCCAAGTCCCTTTCCACAGAGCTGCTCCCCAGACAGACCTGTCCTTGTTTCACTTCATAAGATTCTTGTTAGCCCACTATTCCAGCCTATCCAGTCTTCCTGCAGGGTGGCTCTCTCTTCCAAAGTGTCTACCTCCCAATCAGTTTGGTATCATCAGCAAACTTCATTAGGGCACGGTTTATCTTGTCATGCATATCTCTTATGAAGATGTTAAACATTGAAATGGCCTTTTTTTTCCCCCCACTGGTGTGCTTCATCTGATTTGTCTTGCCAGCCTTCAGGACAAACATAGTGTATTGTAAGTGTAGCTTCCTGTCACCCTTGCATATCTTACAATAATACACATATTAAGAGTATGATGTAAGAATTTTAATTTCTGATGTTGCTGCCCAAAGGCCATTACATAACTCTTGAGGAAACTGCTGGTCTGGCAGTTCCCTGTTTCTTGTGTGTTTTAATAAATGTGTTAGTTTAGAGTACATTTCCGCTTTTTTTACCCCTTGATGCTGTTCACATTGGACCTAAGAAATTCCAAACTGCTCTGCAATGTTGGTTTTTCTTACTAGCTGGCTAGAAAAGCGAGGAGGAGGGACAGAATACCAAAAATGTAAAAATACTTGAAATTTGAAGGTATTTTCCAGCTCTTTTCACTATTATTTTGTATTGCTGTTATACTTGCCACCCCCTGGTGAGAATGGCTGCATATGCATGGTAGAAGGCAGTGGCTGTCCTGCAGAGCTTACCTGTGAACCAGGGCAAAGGGCAGGAAGTGTCACCTCAGAGTTGCTCTGTGGAGTATGAGGCATAGAGGCACCAAACCAAAGGCTGTAGGCGCTGGAACCAGAACAGAATGGCAGCTCAGGGTTCCTCTAACCTCCATTCCTGAGGAAAAAATCCTCCTCTTGATGGTTTTCAAAAGCCCATCAGTGAAACCAATTCTCTGAGAGTCCATATGGGCAAAAGCAAAAGCAAAAGCAGTGCCAAGCCCAGTGGCACCCTTCTTACCTCTGCAGCGCTTGCAGGAGCCCTAATGAAACCTACCAGCCTTTTTCATCCAACCTATCCACTGAAGACTGGAGGAAGATGTGATTTATTAGCTAGGACCAGGATGGATAGCATCATAAATCTCCTCTAGACAGTAACAATTAAAGTTGCCAGGGTTCTCTGCGTTGCCACGTGGAGTCCAGGCAACTCTGACCAGATTTGACTGGCTTATTTTGCTAAATGAGAGTGTTGAAATGACCGTCTGGATTTTATTAATAAGTGTATAAATCTGAACTATAAGGGGAAAGAAGATGAACTGGTGCTAGTATATCTGTGACATATACTTAATAATAAAACTTAAACTCTTATACAGCCTGATACAAATTACTTGCTCTACTGCGCCAGTTCTGCCACAGCTACACATTTCATTTTTGTGATATGCTCTGTGACTGCTCCACTAGTAAGTGCTGAGAAGGGAGAGAAATAGATAGATAGATGCGTCTGGTATTTATAGAGGACTGTTTTAATGGTGCTAAAAAACTGATGTGCTCAGCATTCCTTGCAGCTGCAGTTGCGTTCGTGTCAGTAATCCTATCAGGGGGGTTGCTGGTTTCCAGAGTAATTAGAACCCTGAAGCAAATAAACAGCAAATGAATTCTCTTCTTTTGAAGTTATCTTCTTTTTTCCCCTCTTTTAAATAGCCCTTCTCTCGTATAATTATGTACCAGTCATTATAACATTAAAAATAATTTTAAGTGAATGAATGCTATTTTTATTGTTGCTGTTCATTGCTAATTATTATGAACTAATTGTAATAGGATAGTCTTCTAAAAATCTCATTTCATTAGAGAATGGCTACTGACTTAAATTGTTTCCTGCCTTGGTCCCAGGGAGAGGCAGGAGCTCCAAGCTGGGTTTGTCTAAGCTGTGCTGTGGCTTACAGCGCGTGTGGGTAGAACACAAGTTGTTGCTCAAACCTTTCTGATAAATTTCTGCTCTTCTAGCACTTAAGCCATAGGTTAAATATAAATTCAGAATACTGTATGCATGCCACCAGGAAAGCGATGACAGAGATACTACATGATAATATAGGGAGGTAATAGACTTTCTATCTGGCTTTTTGTGACTTTCTCTGGGATAATACATTGTGCCCTGAGCACTCATTCCTGAAAAGATACTGGCAGGAGTTCAGAGGACACTAACAACCATGCAGTTGTCTAGGGAGCATTTGACTCTAAACAGTGGTATCTTCACCATTTATCTGGGTTATTAATTTTGCAACATTTGTGGCTTTAGTCAGATGTTTTCGATTTGTGCTCACGTATGCTGAGTTACGTAGTATGGGCCTGGGTCATCATTGTGTAAACTCTGTAGTCTGGTTTGCCTTTTTTGGCTCTTGATTTCTAACCAGTTTCAAGATTAAAAAACAGAATAATAAAGATCACTTACAGCTGCATAAGCAAGTATATATTAATTGATGTTTTCTGGTAATGAGGTATGAGAATGAAAAGCCCACCCCACCTCTCAGATCCCAGCTTGAGTTTTTAAGATTGGCTGTTAGAAGAAAAATGTCTTTGTACTCACAAATTGCACACATTCAGCCCAGAGTTACTAGCACATAATAAACATGGAAACATCTAGTGACGCTTTCTTTAATGGACTCATTCTTTAGACTAAAACCACAGCTTTTATAATTCAGATTCTTAAAATACCTTTTATAATGTTGTTTCTTAAATAGCCTTAGCTTCTGTTGTCCTGTAATGGCAGTTCTTTCCTACCAAGGGGACCAAGACAGCACAGTGCTCTGGCTGTAACCTGGCGTGTTCACAGAAATACCCGAGAAAGATGATGTAGAGACTAAAGCTTCAGGAGGTTCAAATATTTCTGAACTTCAGTTCAAAGTGTAGTTCAGGAGATATTTCTACAGCACTGACTGTGCTTTGGACTTCCTTCCTTTCCTCACCCTCCTACAGTTATTTTTTGGGTGAGAGATTTATAGCAACAGAGAAAATTGCCATGTTAAATCTGATCTCAGCTTTCAAATCAGTCGTCACTGAGCAGGACCATATATACCCAAATACATAGGGGAAAGATAAACCAAATCTGCTAATGCTTTAAGTCAATGCATCTGTGATAGAGCTCATAAAATTCTCTAAGGAGAATTACCGTGTTGAGAATTATGACTACTTTATGCTTGAATGAAAGCATCCCCTTGTCGGTTTGAGGGACACAACCTCCTACACGGTGACTTCATTCTTTAGGGTGATTTATCTTAATTTTTCTCAGTTTTTCCATATTTTGAATTGGAGTTCATATATGCTGAATTATAGTGTATAGACCTTGGGTCATCTTATATTCTGAACCCTATATTTTATCATGCCATTTTTACCTCTTGGCTTTGAAAGGCATTGCTGGAGGAGAGAATGTAGTTTTGTGCTTGTGATGCATCTCAGGGGCTATTTAGATAATGGTTTCTTGACAAGGAGGTGCTTATGGGGATTTTTTTGCTAAGTATTTTTATTCCAATTGTGATAAATTTATGATGTATAACAGTGAAAATAACCGCCCCATAGTTTCTTTTGAAATGAGCTTAGGAGTATGCCATCCAAATGCCTTATGCTGTCAGAAAAACCCTTAACACCTACTGTTGCAGACACTTCTGCTGATCCAGGAGTTTCTAAGCAAGGAAAGGAAGATTCTTCATAGATGTGTATCAGCCCCAAAAGGAAGAGGGGATACATTTAGAAGAGAAAATTTTCTTTCAAGGAAAAAATGAAACTACTGCAGAAAGTCTTAAAATCTTGTGGTGGTCTACCAGGCAGCAAATCCCAGAAAGATACCTGATCACAAACGGTACTGTATGTCAAGCCAGGCTTCTGACTGATATTTCAGTCAGCTAGATAGAAGTGAAGGAATCTAAACATTAAAAAAACACACACTCACACAACATTATCTCTCTTCTGAGGGAAAATGAATGTAGCAGCTCACTTAGACCCATGGCAGGCATGAGTAAGTAGTTTCCTAGTTCATAGAAAAGGTAACGATGTAGAAAAATAGACTCTTAATTAATTTTTACTCTTAACAACACATCAGAAATTGAGCAATTTAGATGGAATTAATGGGACAAGAAAATAATTGTTAAAAACATAAGCAAGACTGTGATGTTGTGCACTTTACAATTATTTTTAATACTAAATAAACACACTGGTGAGAAAGTTGTAATTTGTAGTTATTGCACAGTGCTAACAAGAGCAATGTGATAGCCAGTGCCAGTAAGCCCTCAGTGAATAAACCAGTTTTTTATTGCATTGTGCAATGCTACATTCTGACAGTGTATAAAAGGAGTGAATTTCAGTGGTGATGTAGGTTCAGTAAAAGCCAGTCATGCCAACCTGTTCTGTACTGATTTTTGGAAGATGGAGACAGGGGAGGGGAGGGATAGCAATGTCTGTCACAGAGAAAAAAGGCAATGAAATGTGACCCTCTTTTAATTAAAAGAGTCCCACAAAGTAATTTCCCCCTTAAACTTGTGATAATATGGTTTTGGCAGGAAGAGTAATGTGAACAAAACACTCTTCTTTATAATCAAAACTAAAGAGGGCAGGCAAATTGTATTCAGTAGCAATTTGTTGGGAAATTTGTCATTTGTTTTTGAAGAGTGCTTGGAAATGGACAGCAGGAGTGGGGTGTTTTGCTTGTGCCTTGTGAATGGCAGCAGCAGTGGGGTTTGAAAAGCTTTTAGAGGAGTCACGGGATATTTTCCCATGGGAAATTACAGAAAATACCTGTCAGTTTTAATGGCAACTCATCATTCCAAAAGGAGACTAATGTGCTTTTTGGAAGGATATTTTATCAGCTCAAAGTCCTTTTTGTGGTAACATAAAATAGGGTAAATATAGTCAAAGCAGTGAAATCTTATAAACATCTCTTCAGCTTGGGGAATTTAAAGAAAGAGCTACACAGGTTCCCTCTGGAATTTTGAACAGGGTGTAAATAAGTGCAAAAATTGTCTTTTTTTCCCCTTATTTTGATAATGTCTGATATATCTATTCCCTATTTTCTGCCCATTTATGACCAGATTGAATCAATATGCTTTATTTCCAATTTCCTACCCTATCAGTGCTTTCCTTGTGAAAGGACTATTAAGGACATATGGCCAGGAGAGGTGGGGGCCCTTGGTTTTCCCCCACTGGTTAGTTACACTTTGGTCTGTATCCTTAGAGCTTTTAGAGAAGTGCACCATTCTTTTATATGGGATGTAAGAAAAAATACAGCTGATGTAACTTAATTAGTATATCATGTCTGTCATTGTAGGGTCTGGCCTAGGAAGGTTTTTTATTAAGGCGAAATGCAGCGTCTTGTTGAGCAGAGAGGCTGAATGACCCTGAAGTGGGTCTGCAATTAGTGAGCCACAGACAGGAGAAATTGTGCTGCATCTGACACACAACACAGTGTTTTCCAGCCAGAAGAGACACATGCACAGTGCTAGGGAACAGCTGACAGCAAGCCTTTCTGGAAGAACAAGCTGTAATACAGAAAAACTTAATCAGTGTTGTCCTCCCTCTTTCCTGCTCTGTATGTCTTTATTTCTGCCTTGTGCATCTGCTGCTTCTTTTGAAGACATTATTTTAGACATTAATGTCTAAACCAGGAATCCTACAGAGGAGTCTTGCAGTATGATGGGTTTAGGTGGAGGCGGTAGGCTTTAGGAAATGGCCAGAAGTTAGAAATACAATAGTTGTTGTTACTGACACATCTGTTAAATCCAGAGGGAAGTGGAAATGTAAAGACATGAAGAAAGGCTAAGCGCCCATACCAGGTTTTACTATAATAATGATAATGGTAGGATTAGGTTCAAATAGCCTACCTTGAAATAAGTGGCAGCAGAGTCCTTTCCTTTGATCTGCAGATCCATTTTGGCCTATTTTCTTGAGTAATCTCACTATTAAAACAAAAATAAAATATAAGCATCCTCCTCTTAATCTAGCTATTCCAAAGCAGGTGAGTCACTGTCATTGGGCTTGTCCTGCAGCCAGGTCAGAGAAGCAGCACACACACATGAAAAGAGGGGCAGAGGCAGGCTGGTTCTGGCAGCAACTGTAATTAAACCACATCATCTTCCTGAGCCGTAGCTCCAGCAATAACTAAGCAGGGGATGTGTCCCACAGTAATACTAGCTGGGCTTTTCTCTAGCTGTAGGCAGATTTTCACTGCAGAGATGCTCTTCTCTAGCATAGCTCAAGTGAGATGGCCCCTGTGTATACAAAACCTAAGCTATTTGTGTCCGTATTCTAACTGGGGTCACACAAAAGCATCTTTCATGCTACTTACTGAGTAAATACTCAGATAACCCTGATGGAAGATGTACAGCACTGTCTAGTTGTTTGCATGTGTCACAAGATGATAGTAGAGATTGTGTTACATTTTTAGGGACTGCTGCAGTTCCAGAAGACTCCAGTGTCTGCCCTTTAGTTTCCAGAGGATGCTCAGTCATGCTGCCAGACTGAACTGTGGAAGGGGCACTAAGGCAGAGGTTGATGTCCTTTTTTAGAGATTATACCTCTTCCTGGCCCTCCAAATGTGCTTAGTCTGGCAGTGAGGTGGCTGCATATTTGGTGGAGTGTGAACCAACCCTGAAAAACCTCTTCAGGCAACAGTTGCTGCTGCTTTCAGTGCTGCCCTGAGCCTGATGATCCCTTTGTGAATCTTCACTACTGATCCACAGTACTCAGAGTTGTTGGAGGTTTTTTCTGTTGCATCAAGACATATTCTGACCCTCCTTCTCTTTCAAGGGAAGAGAGGACAGGCAGCAATATCCCATCTGAACCTTCTTCCCAGTTGCTGCCTGTAGCTCTTTCACCCTACTACAACAGCTGGACTTCTGGCCTGGTGCCTTTGACTTCCTAATCACCTGACCACCTGAAGCTGGTACCTGATTCTACGTCAGGATTACCATGTCCATCAGTTCATCACTGCATCTCCCACATTTTTTCCCACTTTTAAGGATGTTTGGCTTGTATCTGTTTTTGTGAAAGGTGTTTCTGTTCTGCCATTTATTCATATTTGAAATGTTCCTGTGACTGTTTCTCTTCACGAGTCCACTGGTTCCATTGACAAGGGCAAAGGCATTTCTGGCCATCTACCAGAAATACCAGAGGAGAATGGTACACAGTATCTTCCCCAACTGAACATCATCTTGCAAAGTCTAAAATTTAATAGCAGGTCTTTTATTACTATTGTTATTATTATCATTGCTACTACTATTACTGCTAATAATAATAATAATAATAATGTTCATTATGTTTATTTATTTAGTTTGTTAGTTAGTTTATTTTATGAGTCTCATTACACCTAATTTGTTCCAGTTTTTGTGAGTCACCACATGGCATCAGTGGAAACCTGGTGAAAATGTATTTATCATCTCACAAAACATATATAAAGGTGTCAAATGCATAATTAAATTAGAAAAAGTCATTCTCTTTAAGATTTAGTCATTGGGAGCTTCTGGACCAAGTCTTATCAGCTGTCTGGCAGGGGATATTGTGAAGATATGTGTCACAAGTCAGGATGAGATATAAAGGAAGTGTGTAAAAGTAGTGCTATTTCAGGTATCACAAACCAACTCTGAGTTCTTGAAGATCTTGAGTGAAGTATTTCATTCTTATCACTTAGGAAAATTCTCTCTTGGAACAGAGGAGCAAATGAGGCAAAATGGAGAACTGTTTTCTTGGTGCTGGAAGTGCACAGCCATGGCATAGTACAGCCTGGGGTTTTCCCACCAGACTTTCATTTTACATCTGGAGCTGGGAGTCAAGAAACCTCTTTTAATCCATTGATTCAGATAGGCTTCCAGAGGGCAGTTCACATTTGAGGCAGTATTATTCCTCCAATAAATATAAAGTAATCAGGTTCTAAATATATGAAGTAATTTATTTAAATTATTTCAGTTTCATGGTATGAAGCCAGCCTGTGAGATCTATCTCTGCAGCCTGGCTGAATTTACTTGGACGATAATTTGGCTTCCAGGGAGTGAAGAGTTTATGGAGAAGCCAGGCAGAGCACTCTTCAGAAGAGGAGTGCTTGCTCCACAGCTCACAGTTTATGAAAATGTTTGGTACCATGACTCCTTTGCCCAATACTTAGGTCAGTCCTTTCTCTGATAAAACACTCTTCCTAAAGGTCAATTACACCATTCATTCTCCATGTATTAAATAGGAAACTAATAGATTTACTTTTTGTTTCCTTTGCTGTGAATGTTACATAAATTCATCTGTGAAGCCAGGCTTGGAGTAGGTCTAGTCAGCATCTGCTTTCAAGTGCTGTGCCCCTGCTGCCATAGGCATGTCTATGATGGCAGCAAAATCCCCATCACAATTTTCCATCCAACACAACAATGGGAATATTTAGTAGATTGGTTCCATTTTTAAGATGTTTCTGTAGCAGTTTAATGTCATCTGGTGAATGCTGCTGCAGCTTGTCCATCCCAGCTTCTTGCAAGTTTCCAACTCCTCTTTTGGAACTCATACAGCAGTGTGGGGAACTAATTTAATGAGTTGATCTAGGCAGAAAATAGTCACTGTAAAGACTAATGGCTACTAAAGCATTAGGGAGTTTGTGTACTGAAACATTCATTGT
This sequence comes from Rhabdornis inornatus, assembly GCA_013397075.1. Classification (NCBI taxonomy): domain Eukaryota; kingdom Metazoa; phylum Chordata; class Aves; order Passeriformes; family Rhabdornithidae; genus Rhabdornis; species Rhabdornis inornatus. The sequence continues at coordinate 1,355,126 of VWZS01007728.1, read as the reverse complement.
TAGCAAGCTTTGCATCATGCAAGTGTGTTCTCATCTCTTGGGTGCACACAGGCTTGTTCATGTTCCATTTGGAGCATGGGACTGTAGGGTTTCTGGTCCATGTTCCCACCTTCCTCTGAGAGACAGCACTGCCAAAAGGACCTGTACTTTTCGAAAGGTGGCACCTTTTGTGTTTGACTTTGCTGGAATAGCTGCAAAAATTCCAGCTCTCTTTCCAGATCACCCTGCTGCATGTGCAGTGTATATGTGTGGGAATGGTGCATGCTGGAGTTGGCCTTTTTTGAAAATCTGTGCCAAAATACTTGCTGTTGAACTGAACTCATTTTGCGTCTGGTGGATCCAGGCTCCAGTGGTTGAGTTGCTTACCCCTGTAACACCAGCAGCACTGTCAATTCAATTTGCTTCCCGTGAGTCCACAGTGTCCTGTTGCATGGAGCAGACAGGTAGATCAGCTACAGGTTCTGTGTGTTGTGGAAAAGGTGTTGACCTCTTCCCAGAGGAAAAATGGGCAGTTCCTTGGTTCCCTCCATCCACAGAGGGCTCTGTCAGGTGGTGTGGATGAGAAATGGGCAAGAGGGCAGAAGGAGTGATGGGATAACTCTGGGGCAGGTCACCAGACATCACAGACCTTACCTTCATGTGGGCGTCTTCTTGCGCTCTGAAGACAAATAGGCAAAAGTTCTTTCTTTGTATATTTAGCAGTTGTTTGGTGATGGTAAGAGGACAGTTTAAGGAGGGGACTGCTTTCCTGTACCCATTCTCCTCACACCAAAGCTCTCCCCCATGACTTTAGTAATGGCTATTCACTGTTATAAAGTGCCTTTCCTCTTTTGTGATGTTCTTCAGCACAGGCTTCAATTAAAAGCAAGCCCGGGGGAAATAGGGGATGGTTGCCTAGTAACCAATTGCCTTGGGATCTGGAAAGATACAGCAGAAATAAGGGTTAATTTTTGCAGGTGGAGGTAGGAATGTCCAGGGATGTGGGTGGTGAAGGTTTTAAGCTAAAAAGACCTAGGACGTCGTTCAGAGAAACAGAGTTCCCACTGGGTTCTCTCTCCAAATAACAACACGAGATGAACCGTGTTTGTTTTGTTAGAATCCACACCCATGGAAAGTTAGAGAGAACACAAGACGGCTGTTTGAGGGTGCTTCCTTGTGTGTGTTATTTACATAATTTGCCACAGTGTTGCAAGGTTTTCTATCTCTGCATCTCATTCACAGTTCAAAGCTTGCCTTAAATAAGCAGCTGCACATGGCCACATAGCCTGTCAAAATAGTGACTGCTTTTGTACACGTTCCCTGGGGTAGCCTAGTTTCCTCAAGGTACCCACAGGTGTCAAAAGATCAGTGTTAAATACTTTAAGGTTTATTTTGAGAGAGTTAAGCCCTGCAAAGAGCTTCTGGGGGCTTCATACCTCTGAAAATCAAGCAGCAACCATGCTTTTTCAAAACTTCCTAGTCCGCCTTATCAAGTGCATATTTTCCCTTCTTTAGTGTGTTTTAGGTAGTCTTAGAATAGGATAAATAGAGAAGAGAGATGGTTTGTGTGGCAGTGCATGCCAGTCATGGAAATATCCTTGACCTACGCTTCTAAACAATCTTGAACCAAAGAACATGAATCCAGATGTGGAGCTGAGTGACCTTTTGGGATACCTATGTCCCCACCCCCAGTGGAGACAGCTGCAGTGAAGGAGCCGAGAATGCAGCAATTCAGATTTGAAGGTACCTAACTGTGCTTCAGCTTGGACTCTCATTTATGGTGTCATCAGGAAGTGTGAAACTCCTCTGCAGATATGGAGCTGATTCTCTGTGAAGGTAATCAGGCATCCTGTGAAATCCTTTGCACATTAACTGCTACATGTAGTCTGTGTGCAATACGCAGTGGTTATTTTGTCTGGATATTAGAGTCCTGTTTTTCTCACTGATGAAAGCAGAGGGTAAAATTAATCCTTTTCATATGCTGTTGTTATTTCTTTGTGTTTATTTATATTACTGCAGCATTTCAGAAGCCCTCCTTGTGGGCCTTCCCCGCCACACTCAGTGCTTTATGGGTATGTACTGCAAAGGCTGCAAAAGACTGCATGCTAACTATGTCAGAAATCAGTGGGTAAATGCAACAAATAGATATGGGAGAAAAATAAGACAGTAGCTCTCTCTTAAAGTAAGCCATGATCCCAAAAAATCTGTCAGGTTTTTTGTAGACATCATGCTAAAAGGAAATCTTTCTAGATTTCTTCCAAGATTTTTCAAGATGACAGTGGCATCACAGGTGTTATGAATAAACTCTGCCCATTAGTGGGAGCCTCTCAGGAGAAAAATTTGTCTGAGATTTCTTCAACTGGGTAGCAGAGGCAGGTATCTCTATCAGAGTTAGGATCAATAGCTTGGTAACAAATAAGAGATTAAGGGTAAAGATAGGTTCCACTCAGAGGGACCTTGAGAGTCTTCAGACATTTCTGAGTCTGCTGTTGCAAATATGAATCCATTATCATCAAAGCAAACAAACAGAAAATAGTCACCATGGCAGCATTTTGAATGGAGGGAAAGCAGGACCAAGGGAATATGTGAAGTGCTACAACCCACAGCTGATGGACCCTGTTTCTCAAGATAGCCATAAGCTTGGACAAATTTCCATTTGGAAATGAAAAATATTGTAAGGCTAAGAGGGAAATACTGCCAAGACTTAAATATATTTTTAATCTGCACAAGATTGCCCAGGTCCTTGGCAGAGCACTGTTTGAAGTGTTAAACTGGTTACTGGATTGTTCATCAAATTTTACATCCTTTGGGCCAGGTACAGGTATCTAAAGACATCCTAATGCTACAAGCTTCATGTTAGGTGTACCCTGGAGAAGAGGAATGTATGTGTTCAGGATTTTTTCACTGTTTTGTAGTAAAATCCTTTGGAGTATAATTTAAAATACTGTATCCCTTCACTCCTTATCAGAGAAGGATATGTATGCTGGGCTTTCATGTGGTATCCCACTTACACCACAACAGCCACTCTGCAGAGAAGAGCTATCCTGTGGTACAACTGTATTTTGCATTGAGATTTACCAATGGCAAGGCATTTCCCTGTTTCCCCATTTCCAGTAATTGAGGTTTATAAGTAATCAGCTTGTTCCTGAGCAAGGAAGCAACTTGGTTGATGATCATATGAGCTTCTAAGCACAAGGTGTGCTCAATGCTGTTTATGAAGGACCTACAGGCAATAAGTTTTTTTAATTAAATTACTTTGACCTAGAATGATATTTAATTAAATACTATATTAAACAGACTTAAATAAAAAGGCATTTAGTAAACCACTATGCAAATTTAAAGGTAATTAAAATTTGAAATCTGTCAAATTTACATTATCTCTATAATTGATGCTAAATGTGAACAGATCAAATACACTTTTTTATTATTGTTTCTTTTTTTTTTTGTTGAAGCTAAGATTGCTAATGATTCCTTTGAATTATTTCTGTATCTATCTGATCTGTTGGAATCACCATTAGAGTGGGTGTCTTTGGGGTTGGTAGTTACTGGTTGGTTTGGATGCACCAAAGAAGTCTTGCATAATACAGAGATGACAGGGCACTCATTAGAGAAAATAAGATAAAGTATTAAGTGAAGACAATAACGAAGAAAGTATTCCTAACCAGAAATTTTGACTACTGTAGGGTCTCCTAGTTAGCCTGAAAAGAGAGGCTCAAATGTGAGAAGTACACCAAACCCATAAAATAGAAAAACATCCTCCGAGAGTTTCTAGAGTTGGAGCAGGACCAACTCCAGTAGAGCAGGGCTGTATTCAGTCGACCGAGACAGCTGACTAACTTAATTCTTGAGACTAAGGTCAAGAAAGCATTGAGCAATATTCATAATTTTCTAGCCAAGAATGACTGACCTTGCTCNCTTTAATAAATGCCTGCAGTTAGGCAATGTGGTCCCAGATGTTGAGAAACCTGGTTCTGCTGTTTGAATCTGTAGATAAAATGAGTGGTGAAGGGAGTCCCTCTCCACTCTAATCTCACAGGGAGTCAAAAATGAGCATGACGTGTGGGACCAGACCGTGTCTGCCTCTGCAAAAGCCAAGGCTTAACAAAGCCAACATATTTCTGTGCTGGTGACATCTGTTACTACTGCTCCTGCTCTGCAGCAGCTGATGTGACCCAGCTGTGGATCAGCATTTATGAAGGAGCTGAGGATTATGCACTCAATATCTTTTCAATACATCCTGCTGCAAACTCTGCTGATTTCCAGGGCAACCTCCGGAGAGCAATCCAAATGTTCAGAAGGCTGCCAGCTCTCCCTCTTGCTGTCCTCTCCATTGTCCTCCTCTCCTGCTCCCCCGCCTGGCCCCCCTTACCTTGGGAATTCATCTATCCCCAGCCACCTCAAGAAATGATTGTGGGTTTTGCTTTCAGAATTGCAGAGAAAATCATAAAATACCCACAGCCAATTGAACAGGCAGGATTTAAGATGACCTACAAAAATCTGGAGAGAATAGAATATAACCATAGATAAAAATTACAATTAAACTTCTATTTTCTGAAAGAGAAAAACCACATGAAAACAATGGGCTCTCCCATTTCCCCTCCAGATTACAAAGTAACAGAAATCAGTTCTTATTGTATTGAGTCCTTAAAAAAGATCTGCCTTTCTCAGCGTATTTATAAATTAGTCTGACTTTGAAATCGTGGCATGTGGATGGTTTCAGAGGTGAAAAGATGAGTATTATTTGCATAATAAAATCAGAAAAGGAGTGACTATTCAAAATGTAATTTATTTAAAATTCACCCATCCAACATGCTGGGCACAGGTGCAGAAGATTAATAACAAAAATAGTTACATTCTGCATATAAATTAATGCAATGTCCAGAATTAAGAGCTTCCTTTTCCACACTCAGAAAAACCTTTGGAGAAGGGATATTCAGCATGATCTGACTGTGATAGATCCTGTTAGAGTAGGAAGGGTGAGGCAGGCAGTCCCATGCTGCCCTGTGCCAGCAGCAGATTTTCTGAGTACTCCATGGGGTTCTGGTTATGAGCTGTCAGGGTGGCTGAACAAGCAGGTCTGAGTGGCAGCAGTGCCTCTGTCAAATGAAGTACATTATAAGTGTTTTAAAGGATCTGCTCTTGTGTTCCAGAGACATCAGTTTGTTACTTTTTTTTTCCTTAATCAATGTATGTGCAGTTGGTTGACGCAAAGTGGATGGCTGGAGGGTATTTGGTAATTCCAGGACCTTGTAAAAATAGCTTCTTTTTTCTATTACAAGCAAAGGTGACTGTAATGCTTGCAACAATGCCACTACATTTCTGACAAAAACTTGATGAAGAGATTGTATTTTATTACAGTTTTGTGTTACATGGTTAGTGATGCGTTCCCCTTGAAAAGCCCAAACAGAGACAGCCTAAATTCTTCCTGCGTGCCCTGTATTTTCTAGTAAATGGTTTCTGAAGCTCTTCTGAAGCTCTAGTAGCCCGAGGGACTACTTGGCCAAGGCACGGGAAGGATGTTTGAGCTTGGATTTGATAAAGAATACGTTTGGGCTCTTCTCTCTTAACTGTAGACACAGTGATCTGACCTACGTCTTGCCTAGTTTAAATGTCTGCCTCCAGATGGAATGAGATGGGCTACACACCAGCAATGTCTTTTGCTCTCTTTTGTGGAAGAAAGGAAGGTAGCCACTGACCTCTTGGCTGTTCTGCTCTGTGGAGAACTGCTGTTGGCTAGATGAAACCTCTCCTAAGGGGATTGAATGGTGGCCTGGAAACAGTCAGTAAATAACTGTTCATGGTATTGGAAGTAAATCTGTAAGGGCATGTCCTGGGAGGCTTCCTAGCAGAGATTAAAGCATCTGAATATCAAAGTGTATGGGAAGAACAAAGACTACTGTTAGATTCTAAATGGGTGTATGGTTTGAATATATGATTAGCAAATATTACTGGGTTTATTTCAGCTGAGTTTTTTAAATCAAGCCCATGCCAAAAAGTGTATTTGAAAATTCCATAAGCAGCTTGAAATAAACAGGGGTTGTCTGTTAATTACTGTTTTGCTTATTTTACTGCTATGTCATTCATTGATATGAACCTCTCTGCCCACTAATAACATTGGTGGTATCCATACTGCATCTATACTGTGGGATCAGATGCTGCTCTCCAGCACTTGGATCTAGGTACTTCTCAGCTCCACAGTGGTGGAAGGCTCTCATTTCCCTCTTTCAGTAGACCCAACAGCTTCAGTTTACATACAGAGAAAGCCCAAGTAGCAGAGCATCACAACACGCTCCAGTGGGCCCCTCAGGTTGGCCATCAGAGGGGAATAATTATAGAATCATAGATTGTTTAGGTTGGATAAAAAATTTAAGATTGCCAAGTCCTACCCTTAACCCAGTACTGCCCAGTCCACCACTAAACCATGTCCCTAAGTGCCGTATCTACACATCTTTAAACACCTCTAGGGATGGTCAGTCCACCACTGCCCTGAAAAGCCTGTTCAATGCTTGAGAGCCCTTTCTGTGAAGAAGCTTTTCCTAATATCCAGTCTAAACCTCCCCTGCTGCAACCTGAGACTGTTTCCTCTTTACCCATCACTTGTTGCTTGGAAGAAGAGACTCACCCCCACCTGGCTACAGCCTCCATTCAGGTGGTTTTAGAGAGAAATAATGTCACCCCTGGGCCCCTGAGCCTTCTTTCTCCAGCCTAAACACCCCCAGCTCATGAAGCTGTTCCTTATCTGACTTGTGCTCAAGCCCCCACACCAGCTACATTGTTATCCTCTGGACAACCTCCAACCCATCAATGTCTTTCTCATAGTAAGGGGCCCAAAACTGAACACAGAGTAATTGTGGGCCAGGTGCATTTTATAGCATGTTTCTGCCCTATATTGTAAACTGAGCCATGGTGATACAGTTCATCTCAGGCATAGATCAACACAAAGGATAGTACTAATTTAATGCTTGGCTTTGCTCCCAAAGTCCATTGTTCAAAGGTTTATTGAACAAATCAGCAAAAGTTTTGTTATGATAGATAACATGATAAATTTTCTTCCTGCTTTGCTTTATTCACCTTTCCATTTCTTGTCCCTCTTCTGAACTGGTTCATATTGCCTCTTTCTCTTCTGCTTCCAGTTCTCCCCACAGTGCACAAATGCCATGTATGTGTCAGCTGTCCTTTCCTTCTATAGTAGGGTTAGCTGCTGCACAGGTGTTTGCAGCACCAGTCCAGGGGCTTTCAGCTTCAGTGACTGACAAATGAGTGGATGGCAGCTGAAGCAAGTCTGCAGCTTGAAGGGAATCAGGTGAATGAGAACTGGGGAAAGAAGAGTTGTACCCTGGGCATAGAGTTGCTCCACCCAGGGACCTTCTGAGAAGCAGCAGGCAGATAAATGGCAGTTACCATCTGCCTGGCTGTTATTCAATGGTATTGATCAACAGGAGTGGTGGCTAATGCTAAAAAAACCCCTGACTTTGGGCAGTTGTAGGTGCTCTCTCCATTCAGACCATGAGTTTCTAACTGGGGGACAAGCAAGCCAGGGTAAAATGAGTGTGTTTAAGTTGAAAGATCTCTTCTAGGCACATTTGGCCTAGGTCAGAAGGGCATCTCCACGTGTGAGTCAGAGATAGGCTGAGGTGCTGAGCACACAAGGGCAGAGCTGTCAGAGGTGTATAAGGATGATGGCCCGCACAGCAACATTTGGAGTGCAGAAGGAAATCACTGGGCAATAGGAGTGGAGGAGGAGCAGGTGGCAGGCAGAAAATGCATGATGTGGTCAGAGAGTGAAGGATAAATTTCAGTGTTGACAGCGTATGGATTAATAGATCAGTAGGATTTGCACTGATAAAGCTGACACCAAATGCTGTCACTTAGAGGGCTGCACAACTAAACAGGAATTTAAGAAGGGAGGCAGCAGTAGGAAGAATTGAGAGCAGCACAGAGGTAAAATGAGGCAGAAAGAGATAATTCAGCTTAATTCCTCTGCCTTTGCTACCTTCCTTCTACATCCAGAAATAAAACCTTGAGGAATGAGACAGGAACAAAAACGATTACCATAATTTGCCATAAATCTTCTTCTAGCCCTACTTTCTCTTTCCTATGCCAATGGCATAGTGGGAGGCCATCTCCTGAGAGCCTTTCCTCTACCAGCTTTTTGAAAGGTGCAAAACAACTATGTTCACTGTGAAGTATGAAATGTGGTTGATGCACTTTATAGGGGAAAATTGTTAAGGGTAGATTGGAGCTTTAGTAGTGTGGGTAATACATAGCATGTGATGCTGTCCAGATGTGGAGAATGGCTTCTTATTTATTCTTGGTCTGGAAGAAGTATGAATGATAGTAAATACTGCCTGCTTCTGAAGAGATTTATGGCATGAGCTTAATGTGGGCTTCTCAAGAAGGTATGAGAGGAGAATATAAAATGAAACGTGGCTGTTTATAATTGAAGAACATTCTCCCCAGGGGATCATATCGCCATTTCTTTTTAATGAAAATTCAGTCAACTAGATATTTAGTTAGCCCAAGGAAATGTTTTCCATTATCAATTAAAGGAAGTATGGGTGTTCTGTTGCTTGAAGATGCCATATCTTAAAATGAATCAGGATGCTGGATAATTATCATTTTACTCCTTATTGAATTGATTTTTTTCCTCCAGCAGTGGCTGTAGCAGCTGTTTAGCCACATTCATTACACTTGTAGAGTAAAAGATTTTATTTTAACCACAAATATTAGGACTAACATTAGTTTCTTAAAGTTAGTTTTTCAGCTGGTAGTTGAGTACTGAATCAGTAGGAATTTAATTCATTTGTTTATCATTTAACATAAAGGCAAATTTCTAAATGTGAGTTAAGTTTGGAAAGGACTTAATTATGAAGTTGCTTTTAGTGCTGTTGTAAAGATCTGCATTTTTGAGAGTTTACATTAAACATGCAAAATTATTTGCTCGCTTTTTAAAGAAAGTGAATTAGAAAAAAGGATTTGTACATGAAAGATGCTTTTTCTTGAATATTAATAAGCGATGGATCAAAAACAATTATTTATTGAGCATTCACTCAGAATTTAAGGCAAAGCACAATTCTGCTGTAGATGGGAAGATGTTTCAATGCACTGGTCAAGGTGGGATTTAATTGATATTCACAATTGCAGGATATTTCAAAACTCGGTGGTCATGGAATAATGCACAGAAATAGTGCTGCAGAAAAGTGAGGAGCTGCATAACGTGCACAAGAAAAAGCACTTAACTGTAACATTTGTGAGTATCTCTGTGTGATAAGGACTGAAACAAATTTGTATGCACAGCTTTTGCAGGGACTGGGTTGTAGTTCTGGTCACTGTCTTCCACATTTGCACGCTGACTCTTGGCCTTCTTTGTCTCGAGTCTTGTCCTAAGCCTCCTATGGGCCTCACAGGGTTTGTAAGTTCTCTCTCTGAATTTTATCTGAGGATATTTGTAAGCAGTTTCATATCTGTAGATTGGGGACAAGATGTTGAATTGGATGACTACATGCCCTAGATGATGAAGTTGAAGGATGATACACAAAGAATAAGGACTTGAGGAAACTGTGCAACCATAAGCGCACAGTAGGGTTCCTTATGAGTTGAGTTTGCATTAAATGCATTTCTGCTTTAATCCTAAAGTATTACACTGTTTTACTTAGAAAATTAGAAGCTTGAGTAAAGTACAGTTACAAATCTTAAACTAATTTGCATTGTCGGAAAAATCAATTGCAAACGAGAATAGCTGAGGTGGGAAAGGATCTCTTGAGATTGTCTAGTCCAAGCCCCCTGCACAAAAGATGATCCACTAGAGCAGAGTACTCAGGACTATGCCCATTCAGATATTAAATCTTTCAGACAATATAATATAGATATTAAATTTATACAGACTCCATAACCACTTCAGACAGTCTGTAGCAGTGTTTGATTACCAGGACAGTGAAAAGGTCTCTTCTTAAGTTTAAATAGAATTTCCCCTCTGTCAGATTCATGCCCGTTGCCTTTTGACCTGTCACTGGGTGCTGCCTAGAGGAGCCTGGCTCTATCTTCTTTCCTTCTTCCATCAGATGTTTACACTCATGCACATGTTCCCCCAAGCCTTCTCTTCACCAGAGCTGAACAGGCACAGCTCTTGTTCTCTCCTCGTGTGACAGAAGTTCCAGTCCCTTCATCATCTTTGCAGCCTTTTGCTGGACTTGCTCCACAAAGTCCCCATCTCTCTTGTACTGGGGAGCCCAGCACTGGACACAGCATTCCTGACCTCGGTGTGTCACTGCTGCTGAGCAAAGGGAAGGATGACTTACCTTGGGCTATTGGCAATGGGAGGCTGCTGGCCACCTTCACTGCAAGGGCCTCATGCTGGCTCATGGTCAGCTTGGTGTCCACCAGATTCCCAGGGCCATTTTTGCAAAGCTGCTTTGCTGATATTTGCCTGAGTTGTGTCATGATGCCTGGGTTATTCCTCCCTGGAGGCAGGATTTCATGCTTTCCTTTGCTGAAGTTCATGGGACTGACATTAAAATAACAGGTAGTGAGACTCACTGGAGTTTGTTTGTTTGTTTCCTAGGGAGAGGTGGACAGAATACATGGAATGTTAGATAAAGGATTCACTTGTGTCCCATGAAACGGTTAAACCTTGTCATTCCTTAGACTGGCAGACAAGGAACTCGTTTGCTGAACCACTAACATTTGGCTCTCACAGTCAGCTGGAAATTTCTGATTAAGAAGTCTAAGCGTCCAAATGCTGGAAGTCTGTGGGTGCCATTCCATGAGGTGGAATGTGGGAGTGATCCATCCTTGTTAATGTTGGGTCATTTTTAGATGCAAAAATAGCGTGGTTGGATACCTAGCTATCACTTCCTCTTTCTGCAAACTTTTTCTTTCAAAAAACTTGAACACTTTTTGGCTGATACATGTTCATATCCTGATAAGCCAAATGTACTGCAGCTTTCCCAAAATCTGCAATCTCGACGTTACAGCTTTCCTGGCATTCACAGCCAGTGCTTGAAGGCAGTCTGACATGTTCAGTCCAAGTGAAGGTGTTGTGCATACAATGAAAGACCTCTCATTGTTTTTAACCTTAACTACAAAATAGTATCGAGCAAGTGCAGGCAGGTTTTTCTTTGTGTGTTTTCAGCTTAACTGTAGTTTGAAAACAGATGAACTGAATTGCAGTGTAGAGGAGAAGACTAAAAAAAATAAAAGAGAAAAGGAGACAAAAGGGTTATGAATAAGCATCTGCTCAATATTTAAGATCATTATTATAAAAATATTAAGACACATAGGCTTTGTATGCTATTAATGATTTAAATATGTTAGATTATAGTTGTACCAAATATTTTTCTGAGAATATCTGCTCTCCAGGAAAACTGTTTGGCAGGACTGAAAGGTGTCCCTTCTTCAGATTTCCCAAATGCACTCAGTAGTTTGCCTTCTGAAAGTGTGATGAAGGAATGTCTGCTACTTAAGGAAGTTCTCATGATGAAATGGCTCAAAATCACTCACACTCCCACTAAGCCTTCATTTTAGCTAAAAGTTAATCTAGGATGATAGCATGATGCATCATGAAGAGCTTACTTTTGTCTGTCCTGAATAATTTCAGTTAAAATCAGGTTTCTATCTTATGTCACCTTCTGTTTACAATCCTCCCAAAAATTGCACAGCAGGTAGATTGCAGTGTTTACAAGCTAGTTGTGTTTTCTGTCGGATCTCCTTGAAACAAAATCTATGATAAATCTTTATGTATCAAGTCTGTTGTAAATGAAAGAATGCATGCACTGCTCACTGTCCCAGGACCAGTGTTGCTGTATATTGTTTTGAAATGTAGCACAAAGCCCAAAGAATGAAGATTTCTTGGCATGATAATATATATTCAAAAAAATGTTGGCTGGTGTCAGGACTTGTTTTTAACTGTTTGGAAGGGGCTTGGGGAAGGAGACGGGGAGCATACGGGGGATGGCTATCTTTCCCAGACAGTTGACTGATGCTGTGAAAAACCCAGTTCATGCACAGGAGGCACGACTTCACAGCTCTGCTTTTCACATGTTGCTGTCAGCAAGTCTTTCAGGAAGGATCAGTACAGAAATAGGCAGGTTTGATGCCCGCCACCGATCCCACCCTAACACCATCTGGTGAAAACAAGAAACCCTGGGAGCAGTTTGTGCAAGTGGGTTTGGCAAATGGCATATAGCCTCACCTGCAGTGCCTGTGAAATGCTGCCTGGTGTCATTTTGTCAAAGGGTAATGAGGAAAGGGAAAATAACTTGATACTACAAAAAGTAAATTCTTCTGCAAATGTGCAACCTCATATTTAGATTGAACTCTTCTTATGAGTTTTTAATTAACGAGTTGTGCAATCCCTAGGCAAAAGTAACTGAATATTTTCTTTTAAGTTTTGAAATTTTATGTGGTTTAGCATTTATTTTGTTTAACTTCATTTCTGTTCACTGAAATACAGGGAATAATTCAGATTCATTAGGAAGAAATTCTTGACTGTAAGGGTGGTGAGACACGAGAACACGTTGTCCAGAGCAGTTGTGGATGCTCCAACCCTGGAAGTGTCCAAGGCAAGGCTGGATGTGGCCATGAGCAACCTGGTCTCATGGAAGATTCACTGCCATGGCAGGATGTTGAAACAAGATGATCTTTTGAAGTCCTTTCTGACCCAAACCATTCAGTGATTCTGTGATTCTCATGGGTTGAGATCAATATGTTTCAGACATCTCTTGCCCTTTTTGGCCAGACCTGGCACAGTCTGTGGAGAATTGAATGGGTCTGAAATTCTTTATTGAATGGTTTTTGGTCTTTTGTTGTCCCTGAAATTGCAGCCTGCAGAACAGGTGTTTAACTGCATTATTTCCTGTGTAAAAGAATGTAAAGCCATTGGTGTATTTCAGGAAACAGGGCCTTTATATCATCATAAAATATGTTTTAGCAAAAACTTTTAAATGATCAGATATTTCATGTTTCCTTAAATTTTAACATCTTCATAATTCATTTTGCTTAACAGAGCAAACACTGGGAGATATATAGTGAAATTCTTTTACTTTTTTCTGAGATGAGAAGTTAATCTTTGGACATTAGTTGTGGTTTCATTTTTCTGTGTTCAGATCCACTGCTTAATCCCAGTTTAGCTGTAAATGAACATATGATTCATTCTCTAGATAGCAGTTTGGAAGGGGAGTCTTTAGATGTCTAGCTTGTTATTGTTTCACTTCCTTTTTAATATTGTAAATTCTGCCTTCAATATTAAAATAGGTTGTAAGAGAAACATGGTACTTTTCCAGAACCGGTCTTGACCCTAAAAGTCATTTTTGTAAACAGAAGTGTCTGCTGATCTTTCTGAAGTATTGACATTTTTTTGTAAATTTTGCACTGCATAATCATGAGAATGGCTCTTTCTGTTTTCATATTACACATCTTTTGTCCAAATTGTCACTTTATGAGGGGAAATTTTTAAAAGTTCAAGAAAATCAGTAGGCTGGAAAACAGTAGAAAAAGCACTAGAGTGCAAATAGAAGGGGTTTAATTTTTTATTAGTTCTAAATAACTGGTATTGCTGTGTTACTTCTCTGAATCAGTCATGTAGTACAGTGGAATAAAAATTAAGCCAAGTGCTTTTGAAAGTAACCTCCCTACTGTCCACAAATTTTAAACTCTTTACTCAGAACAGCAGTTTAAAATATTGTAAAATTTACTGACTTAATCATAAAATGTTGCAATACAGTAGCAAATGCAATCAAGAACCAGGGACTACATCTCTTCCATGGAAGAGCATGGGATATCAGATGCATTACTTCCTCCAAGAGAAATCTCCTACCTGAAAATATTTCTACATGTACTGGGTTAAAGCAGGTGAATTTAAAAATAAATTGTGATTGCAGCATTTTCTGCAGAAAAGTTTATGAAATATCCATGCAGTATTGAAGTTCTTTATAGAATAGAAATATTCTCTCTTTTCTGTTATGAGAAAATTATTTTACAGGTATTTTTTACATCTCTTGCCTTGCTTAAAAGTCTTTCTGCATTACTTGCTTCTGAAGGTAGCACTTCAACCCTCAAAATCTTAAAACTGTGACCAATTGTATGGTTTACTGTGACTGTGACAATATTTGTTATTTTTCTTTGAGCCACTGCTTCTGAAGTCATGTGAAATTATGAGTTTTCAGCTTTCATTAAGCAATAAAAAAGAAGTTTCTGGCCCTTCATGGTCTGGAGAGAACAGCTTGGAAATGTGACTGGCAGCAACTGAAAAATCAGAAAGCAGGTCAATCTCTCAGAATGATTTTTCACCGAGCCTTATGTTTTTGTGGAGGGGAGTCTGACTCTCATCTTCTGCCAAGACTGACAATATTGTCAATATTCTGTGAACTCTGGCAGTGTCTTTTATCATGTGTATCATCAAGATCAGAGTTTCAAATTTTATACAAAGATAAAACTGTTGATAGACAAAGTGATGGTAGAAATATGGAAAAAAGTGAATGCTTTGAAAAGTAATTTTGTATGTGTGCAAGAGCTTTTATTTTTAAATGTGCCCTGAAAGTTCCTTTTCTGCTGGGTTATTTATCTCTACATATGTAATTGTGTGTGTACATATAAGCATGCATTATATATATAATAATACATATAATACACATATATATGTATGTGTCTGGTTGTACACACAACTGGTCTTGCAAGAGACAAACCTGCACAGTCCTGGATAAGGCTGCATGGAGTTTAACTCAAGACCTTTGATTGCTCAGACACTTTAAGATTTATGTCCTTTTGCTTGGTTTCACATAATACATCCAAACTTGTCTCCTCTAGCCAGGAGAGAAAAGTACAGGGCAAAGTTTTGCTATAATTATAGATGCAATAAACCATTTTTATATTTCTTCAGGAGCAGTTAACTGAGAACACCCAAAAGCTTAGATCCAGCAATCTGCTATTTTAAGATTGCCCGGAACAAGTTAATGTTAGGTTTAGTGCTTTGTAATTTAACTGTAGAAGTGGACCAAAAATTTTAAGATTGAGTTTTGCAGACCTTAAGAAGATTTGCTTCTCAGTTTGTATTTATAGTTGAAATGTGTTTAATAATTTGCTGTTAGGTGCACAAAACTACTGCTAGGTTAGCTAATAGTAGTTGACAATATCTTTGTTTTTTCTCTAGGCTGTTTTGGAGATTCTGCAATCTTAGCCTAATCTTAATGAGATTCAGCCAGGAGTTAAAAGAGCACTATCCCCTGCACACACATGCTCCAGAAATACTGGTTTTTTTATTGCTCAAAGCAGAGATTTGGGAAGTGGCTGCAGCCTCTGGGAGCTGGGGGGCTGGTTACAGGTAACCAAGACAAGACTGACTGTGGCCACCAGGCCTCAGGCTGCAAACCAATGTGGGCTAAAAAACTGAGCTTTCATCTAAATCTGGAGGAAAACATCTGTCCATGGCGCAACTCTAATCTGATAGTCCCCTCTAGTAACAGCCCTGCCTTCAGCCCTTTAAGAGGACTCAGTCCTGCTCCTAGAGGAAGGATCCTACCTGTGGAATCAAACAACCCTGATACATCCACAGCTGTCTCACCTTATACAACAGAAGTGTAAGTTATCTAATAAATAATCACTGAATTGGATTTATTTGCACATGGGAAGAGAGCAGAGGAAGAGACAGGGGAACATTAACTGTTATGTTTTTTGTTGTAAATGGCACAGAAATGGGAGTCACGCCTGAGAAGCTGGTTCATGAGGCTGCTCTCAGTTTGATGTGGATATCTGCCTGGTTTGAGCCAAGGGCTATCTTGCAGCCACCCTCCAGCTGTTAAATTTATCTCTCTTTCTTGGAAACCTGGTTGTCTGAAAGTGTCTTTCTACACAAGAGAATCAGGCTGGATGGAGTGCATAACATAAACTTGCTTCATCTGCCTGTGGGTGCCTTTCAAACAGGTGACATTGAAGAAGCAGCTGGTTAAGTTTCCATAGATCCAGGGAGGCAGAAAAAAATGGAAAGAATGAATGAACTCAGGGTGAAGGCCTGAGTGTCTTTGGTTGCATCTTACCATATTAAGTAGAGAAGAGTTTATACCACTAAAAAAATCCAACCCAAAATCTTTAAAAACTTTTTTTTTAAATCCCAAAAGAAAACAAACAAAACCAAATCAAACAAAAAATAACCAAAACAAAAAAAAACAAAAAAAAACAACAACAACAAAAAAAACAAACAAAAAAAAACACACACAAAAAAACCAAACAAAAAAACAAACAAACAAACAAACAAACAAAAAAACCAAAAACAACAACAACAAAAAAAACCAAAAACCAAACCAAAAAAAAAACCACCCAAAGAAAAAGTAGAAGGAAACAGGTTTAAACAGCTACAGGTGAGTCAGCATACTGGAAGCTAATGCACATGACTAATGAGATTATCTGTAAATCTCTTTTTCCACTTTCCCCCTCTTCCCCTAAATTACAGTTTAATGAGACTGCTTTTCAAAGCTTGTTGCTTTCCTGAAGCCCAGAATCTCCCTCTGTCCTGTGGAGAGGTCCGCTCTCTTCTTGTGTGCGGCACAAAGCCACATGTCCATAGGCTGGGGGCAGATTTTAAAGCCCCAAACACATGTTAAAGCTCATTTGCCAGTTATTAGCTTCAGGAGAGAATAACTTTGATTTCACAGTAAGTATTTTCAAGGCCGTTTTTTTAACCTTGCACAGAAAGCATACTCAGTACCTTCAATCATAAGTGTGTGTAAGTGAAAAGATAATACTGCAGGGCCTGGATTTTCAGCATCTGCTGAGGCACCAAATGCCAAGGATAACTGCACTTCTAATTGAGAAGTGCTATCATTAATTCAGATATCTCATGTAATTAAGGGTAATTAATAATCATCATTAGTTAAGGCATAAATTAGGTGGGGTGAATGCAACAGTAGGGTTAGACTCTGGTGGATCTGATTTCTCTGTGTAATGGAGGAAAATAGTCTCAGGTTCTCCAGCTCCCATCCAAAGATCTGTACTACATCTTGCACAGTTACCAATGCCTAAACCCCTCACAAACCCCACACATCCCTAATTCAGGCTGTCAGTCCAGCATCTTTCACAGTTGTTAATCTTTTACTAGTGAGGTGGGGAACTGGGGTTTTGGGGTTTTTTCTCCTTGCTTCTTCAGAATAGCAATACTTGCTAGGATGGCTGGAAGCACATGCACTGGCAAGCCTGCTGCGCTGATCCTCATGGGATGCCCAACTCCCTCATTTCCTGAGTACATGGTGTTCATAAGCGTAGGTTGACTGTGATGCAACTCCAGCCAACACCCTTAGTGTTTCACAGTCTTGACATAACTTGATTCCAGGAATGACTAGAGCCAAATCTGCTTTAACTTTTCCTCTTCCTCAGGTGCACTTACTTCGTGTGCCTGTGATCCAAGTTTGTAAATTTAAACCACTGCTCAGGAGAGGAAGGTGTGGCTTTCTGCTTTGTTCCTCCAGATAGCCTTGAAATAGGAACAAGGAGAAGGCAAAGTTTCTCTTCCTTTAAAGAAATGCACTAATTCAAAGCTAGGCACTTGCTAATGTTCATCAGCCTGTTCAAACAAAGCTCATATGACTGCTTTCAGGTTTAGAACATTGTTCCTGAGCACCAGTGAAAATTTCCAGTGAGGGAATTATTATTAAGTCATTAAATAAGATGCTTAAATAAGTGACCCCACTTCTATGAACACTCAAGCTTCAGTATAAATGTTTGAAGCAGTGGTGGCTGCTGTAGGTGTAGCATTGTGTTGAAAAAAAAAAGCCAAAACCCAAGAACCAGCATGACCGCCCTTTTCTGAAACCCTGTTTGTGCCTGCAAGGCACAAAACGCTGGTTTCTGTTCGCCTCCAAGCAAAGGGTAATAGCAGATGTTGTGTTACTCTAATCTCACTGATGACTATTTTTACAAAACACGCTACAGTACATTTACTAGTACCTGATGGAAGGGCATAAATAATTTAAATAACAGTTGTCAAAATAAATGAGCAAAGTGCATTTTGTGATAAATTACACTTGCTTTTTTAATGTATTTCTCACTTAGTTGGAAAATTCAGTAATTTGTGGTGGATCTCCCAATCCTTAAAGTGAATTAGCAAACCCCTACTCTCTTAGCCATAATTTTAACCTTAACTAGAAGGGAATTATTTAGTATTACTTTTGCAAGGGTTCCTCCTTAATACTGTTTTACAGCCATAGCCTCACAGTGTAATGTAAGTTATGTATGTATCCTATGGACTTGGATTTTAGAGCTGAAAGCTGACTATGGACAGTAAAGAATTTCAGCTAGCATAAATATATAATTGTTCTAAATAGAATTTTCACAACAATTCGTATCACTGACTGCTTCATTCCTTCCGTTGGCATGCAGATACCAACCAAATTCATAATGGCTTAAGGAGTGTGTAATGGGAAGTTATTTTGTAGATGTGCGATACCAGCGTTAATGTATACACAGAGCATGCATCTACTTAACTTGTCTGCTTGCGTGTTTTTAGGTAAACATAAACGATGGAACTCTGTTGTCACCAGTCTATTTTTTTAACATTTATATGCAGCTATGCTCAGTCTTCTTTATACTTGGGGTTGTTTTTTTCACTTCCTCCCTCCTGAAACTAAAGGAGGCTGCCACAGTTGAGCATCTCTGCAAATCAGAAATTAAATCCTTTTTCACTACTGTTTTGTGGACCTATGATGATTTTTATTTTGTTTTGTTTTGAGACTGGCTTACTTAAAGAGAAAAAACAATGGCAGTAGGTTTCAGGTGCTCTAGTAACAGCCAAAGTACTTTTTTAAAGCATTTAGCTTGCATGGGCTAGTTATGGAGATGTGAGTATGTTTTAAAATAAATCATCCCTGGTTAAGTATTACTGTGAGTCCATTTTAGTGGTACCTTGAAATCAAAGAGCGAATTTCCTATGTGTTACTCAGACAAAACAGAAGGACTTAAATACAGACTTTCAGAGGTAAGTCTGGCATACATCGTGACACACCAAGGATAAGCTGGAAGAGTGAAAAGTATTTTTGTTTGGAGCTGCTGACAAGGTGGGTGTATACAGTTATCAGTGCCAACACAGACAAGATAAAAATCTATCCAGATAGACAGGTTTCAATAAGAGGCAGATTTGATTGTGTATACAAAGTGCAGTCTTCCATGCCATAGGCCCAGATGTCATGTTCAGAGATACTTTTGTCCTTCTTCTGCCCGTTTCATCTTGGCCATCAGTGACTCGAATTGGGGCAAATCATCAGCATTAAAAAGACCTTTGTTTTGGGGAATAAACCTCTAGAAGTACAAATTAAATCTTCCCAGTCTAGATAGCCTACCTTGAAATGAATTTATTGTTTCTACTGGAATGAGACTGACTGTTTACATAATGTGATTTTACATTCAATATTAAGTTTGCAGACAGTTCCAAATATGTAACATGGGGAAAGGGTGTCAGATGACATTGGAAACCAGCTTATGGCTATTCTCTGATGCAGCAGGGTTACAGGGGATGCTTTTAGATCCCCCAGAGCTGCTGGAGAATTTGCCATATCCTCATTCATAGTGTCTATAGTGTCTGCATATGTACAAACACAGCTTTGTGTGTTTGTTTTGTCCCTTTCTTACATTAAGCAAGTGCTATGGCATGGGGAGATTTTAAGTCCAAGATTATGAAGTCCAAAAAACTAAAAGGATTGAGAGCTACTCTCTATTTAGGATGGATGTGCTTCTGGGTGAAGAGAGCTCCATCAGTGCCATTCAGGCTAGAATGAGGTAATTTGCTGTGCAGTCACAGCAGGACATTTAACTGCTGGCAGATAGCTGGTATCAGACCTTCAAAGATTTTTATTTAGAGAAAAGATAGGTCCAACAATAAAGGAACCTATATGGAATTAACAGGGAAACTGGTCAACAGGGCACAATTTCTATTCCAGTCTTCCAAATCCTCTGTCTGATCCTTAAAATCTCAAATAAAATGTTACCACAATTTATAACCAGCACAAGAGTTAACAGTGATTTATCATAACTTGGTATTTAAGCAGGGAGTCTTGGTCATTCCCAGCAAAGTCAGTAATTCTTCTGCCATGCAGAGATGCGAGCACCAGGCAAGCTACTATCAGAAACCTCCCTTTCAGGGAGACTGTTTGTCACTTTTGTAGTGGTTGTCACAGTCTTCAAAAAGTAAAGCTCTCAAACTAATTCTCTCTCTCACAATAACTCCTATAAGAGTGTGCTATTGCACATCAGTATGAAAGGATGGCGCTGCATTACTCAAAAAAATCTGTTGTGTATGTTTTCAAACCCATGCATTGAGCCTTGGTTAACTAGAATAGTTTTGTTCCTTTTCTTCCCCCTCAGCTCTGTAGATGCAGCACAGCTCACAGTTCATTTTCTCAACTGTTAACTGAGATTATGGTTGGACAGGTGAGGCCATTGGATTAGATGGTCACTGTAGGTCACCTCCAGCTGAACTATGCTTTCAGTGAAAACCTTGCTCTTCTGCATCACTAAATCAAATTTTGAGGTCCCATCTACCTGCAGGTGTGTCCCATATTTCTTGGTGTTCCCACTGTGGCCAGCAGTAAGGATCTCCTAGGAGAAATCAGAGGCAGGGCCTGGCTCTGCACTGTGTAGACAGTCTGCAGACATAAATAGTTAACAGCAGTAGGTGTCTAAAAATAGTTGAATGAATCTGGGCCACATTTTCATTTGCAAGACCTTTGCTGGTACAGCAGCCCAAAAATACCAAGTGTGGTAGGTAGACTTTAGGTTGCATGTGTTACATAATATAAGTAGCTAATGTTGTATAATGGTGAACAGATATTTCAAACAATCAGCTGCTGTCTGTCACCTTTAGTGGTTCTTCTGTTCTAGGCTTTGGTTTCAGAATTGATCCAGATCCATACCACAGATTTTAAAGACCATTTGGAGAGATCCAATTAAACTTTTGGCTGTCAGAACACCTTAGTTTTAGTGGAAAAGGTCATCAAGCTTTCCAAGAACCTCTTAGAGGCTGCTGCAAACGTTTTGGAAGCAGAGTGTCGGAATAGGGGGCAAAAACATGGTCTCAAAACAGTTTTTCATGTTGGAACAAGTGAACTGGAGTTGTGTAAAGATATTAGCCACTCAATCCTGAGCTAATATCCTTAGTCACTTGTCCCGCGGGCAGTCTGCTCTCTGGGAATAGGGGTCATCCTTAAAGGTTGTTGCAAATTATATTTTGGCATGGTGGTACGGATGAGTTGCTGGATTTGTAGACTAGGTATTTAGTCCTAATTACTTATGGTTATTTTATATATACAGTCATGATGAGTAGATTTTGTGTGATATGTGTGTATGTATATATATATGTTTCACGTGACATTTTAGCTAGTTACTGTAGACACGTAGCCTGTCTAGATTCTCAATACAGAACCTGTCTATATTTTGCATTTATTGTGCAAAAGTGTTTTTAAAGTGCTGTACATGCTTCCAAGCACCTCATGCTGTCACAGCAGAGATGATGTCTAGTGATAGACACAGTGAACTCCTTTGTTCATGGGCAAATGAGTATGTGATTGTGCAGTTGGTTTGTAAAGCACACCTGGATGAACAGCACTCGATAGAAGCAAAATAATCACTGTTCATTAAAATTTGTTTTAAGATTTTGTACACAAAAAATCTTTCATTTCTGTGTGTTCTACTCCAAATCAGTATCATTAATGAAACTGAATAATTTGCTGTTAGCTGGTAATTTGTTTTCTGAATAGCAAATTTTAAATATCAGGACTGTAACTGCAGTGCATATTTTTCCCATGTAGTTTCTTTAGAAATGGCATGTGCCCCATTTGTCTAATCTCTACTTCTGTGATTACAAAATAGCCAGGTTATATAAAAACAACTAAATTACATATTTGCATACAATACTGCTGTGGCTCTGCAGAAGCCATTTTGGACTGTTCAATGCTTACAGTTCCTTTCATTGAAAGGGCTTGTTATTTCACCAGCAGCACTGCAGAGTTGTTCCAGTCTTTTGCTTGGAAACATTTTTTTCATCATTCTACTCCAACTGCTGCAAACGAAGTAAATAATATTTAGTAAAATAAGTAATAAAAAGCAATCAACCAATGTACTGCTATTGTAGTTCTTTCTGCCCTTTAAACCTATGGGATTTCTGTAAGTTGGATTTCAGAGTCTTTGGGCAGAAACCAGCCTTTATTTAAGTGTTTGAATAGCACAGTGGGACCCCAATTCATGGCTGAGCATTGACAAAGTAACACTACTAAAAATAGTTTGCAGAGTTGGGCCCTTCAGTAGCAAAAGAAAAGTCAGAGAATGCATAATTTGAAGAAGTGCACTGGCTGTTGCCAGTGGGTCTGCTGTCCCTATTGTTATTTAAAACCAGAATTAGCTGTGTCTGTTATCTACAGCACAGTCTATCCATTTGCAGCCTGCTGGCTTCATTCTTTATTACCTTTCTAAATCTAGTTAAACATCTATGTTCTTTGAGAGACCATAGTCAGCATTTGGGGAGATACAAGCCAGGACTCACGTTATGAATACTCGGATTGCAGAGCTGGCTAAGGGGCTCCTACTGCTGCCCGCAGCCATTCCTCCTGCTCCCTGCCAGGACTGCTGAAGCCCTGCTGGAGCTCTGGGGCAGATCTGGCAATAAATTGGTTTAAAGCCTTGGTCTAGCTTTTCTGATGGGCTTATTTCACAGGTCCATTTTACTATGCAGCAGTGTTGGGCCAGCAGCAGGGCAGTGGAGGAAGGGGAGGAAAGATTGGAGAACTGTCTCCACCACTGAGTGATTCATCACATGGAACTGTGCTCCCACTGTTGTGTTCATGCTGGAAACACAGGCGTGGTCTTCAGCCTGCAGGCAGAGGGCAAATCTCTTTCCATTGCTTGAAGGTGCAAAAAGAAAGCTGGTTTAGCAGTGAACAGAATTACTCCCATCAGGCACCCTCAAGGAACACTGAATGTGCACGCTCTGAACAGCAGAGACACCAAAATACCATGAGGAGTTTGCATAGGTAGGGATATTCCCAGTCTCAGCACTGCATAAACCATGTGATTTAGCATAAAAAGCTAGAACACACATAAAAACTTATTTTCTGGGAGAGAAAAGTAGCTATTGGATCACCTTTTTTATATACCAGATTCAGAAGTCTTACCTTTTTACCAGTGATTTCACAGGTTATTTCCTGGTGAAATTCTGAGACTGAATTAGAAGCAAAAAGGCTTTTTAAAAAGCTTTTCTTTTTTCTTTCTACATAAAGCCATTCGTATCTGCAAGAGGAAAATTTGGGATGGATTTGTAGCAGTGGATTTAGAAGTGCTTACTGGAGTGGCCTGGTCTGTGTAATAGCAATGAACAATAGTCATATGCAATGAGGAAATACCTTTCATCTGTGTCAGAAGATGTAATTTCCCGAGACATTAGAATGAATTTCTCATCAGGAATCTAGGCCCAGAGGTTAGACAAAATTTCTTGTTGGCAGGCGGTGCCCAGTGATCACAGAGATGTCTCCAGGATGCTCCATTAAGGCCACAGATACAGTAATCTCATGGGATTCTCTAACCAGAAAACTGGAAAAAACAGGAAGACCTGAGCTGCAGCAGCATGTTGTAGTTACACCCTAGTGAGGTGAGATAATTTCTCTTTGTAATCTCAGAATGGAAAGTAGAAGCTGAATGATGGTGTCATTAAGAAGTTGATATTTAACACATTTACAGATCTCCCAGTTCCCATACCCTTCAGGGCCAAATTCCAGAATCCTGAAATCTGAGACTTTTCCAGAAAAAAACCCTTCACTAGTAGGGCAAACCAACTGGCTATTCCTGAACATCTCACACTGCTTTTCTGATAAGGCTACTGTTGAGTTTTGCAGTCTCTGCAACATCACAGCTTCCTTGTTCTATGCATTTAGATATTTTATGTACAATGACTGACTCCTCAGGAACCATGGGTATGTATCCTCCTAGCTAACCTCATAGCCAACCATTTCCAGCATCTATGATGCACCCAGCCTGGTGCAGCCTAAGTGGGGATGAGCACCAAATAGAAAATCCGTGAAGGGTGTGTTGGAAATGATGGACATCAAGTTAAAAAATGGCTTAGCAAAAGATATTCTGGTTGTGTTTACTCTTGGACAGTGTGTGATGGTGGCTGGGCTTGTGAAACAAGTCTGACAGTGTGGCTACCTGAGCCAGGTGACAGTGAGGCCACTGGAAGATGGAGTGTGGGTGCTGAGCATGTGTTGGTTGCTCCTCTTCCCTGGCAGTGCACAGCACTGCCCTGTGTTTGCCACGGGCGAGGGCACTCGGGCGGTTACAGCAGAGCATCTGTTCTGCTGCACATCCAGACACCCATTCCCTCACAGTACTGTGTTCACAGAGGCATGCCCTTAATTACCCTAAATAGACAAATGCATGATGCAGACTGAAAATTCCAGACATATGGACATGCCAGAAGTTTTGTGTCTCTTTTGGGTGAGGCTTTAGAAATGACTGGAGGGGTTACCAAAACTTGTTGCTACCCTAGATCTGCCTTTGAAAGATGTGTCAGCACTTGTTTAAGATAAATATTGGAAGACTTGTAGGCATCATCAGAGAAAATTTTCACAAGTAACTTGGAAATCATAGTCTTGTTGACTTTAATGAGACTTTGGTGTGCAAATTTCTTGGGGGTTTTTGAGTATCTTGTCTGTCTTCTTTCTAGCCAAAATCTGTTTTATACTCCAGTGGCAGAAATCCTTCCTTCCTTTCTTCCTTCCTTGAAGCAAAAATTTAATTGGGATGCTTACTGTTCTGGCACTGGAGGAGAACTACCACAGCCCATTACATAATTTTCCCTGATTTTTGAGGCACAAAAGTTTGTCTGCACATGAATTGTGATAAACTGTTTGGCATGAGATAAAATAGTAGAACTTTTCCAGTTACAAGTTCTTACCAACCTGATTTCCTACCACAGCAAAAATATGAAAGGTGTTTAAAACGAACAAACCACTATTTTTGTTTACTCAAATTTTGTTTATTTAAATGGATTTTTTTTATTTGTTCATATATTCCAAGTGGAAATGAAAAGAAATCAGTGGCAAATCGAAACAATTTGGCAGCACAGGCACAATAAATTATCCCAGCTACAAAATCATACCAATAGTGCTGAGTAAATAATTCCTCTACAGAACTTTAGTACTTTGTGGATTTTTTTGCAGGAAACATCTCATTAGCTCAGTTAAGTGTATGAATTTTTAAGAAGATGATTTGGTGTGTAATTTCCTTGTCAAATTCCAGTATCCAAGGCCTCAAAGGAATTTAGGGCTCATATCCCTCACCAGAATCTATATTGTTCTTGGTATCCGTAGAAATGTAAGCATTAAACATGCTAATCTTGAACATTGTGGTACCTACACTTCATATGCTAATTGGAAATTGTAACAATCAAATTAAACATGAAGCTTCAATTCCTGTCACCTCTTGTTTGCCATTTAATTGGTGAATAACTACTCTGAGCTCATCATTCAGCTTTCTTGGTAATCAGAGAAGAGAGGAGCAGCCAAGGAATCGTTTATCCAATATGACAAGTGGGTAGGTGGGTCACTCTTCGAAGGGCCCTGTCTTTCTCCACGGCTTGTGGGAGAAGCCCAGGTAACAGTGTAGGCTGGTTGCCCATCTAGGATGAGTGAATGAGTTTTTTCAGTCACCACACAAACTTCAGAGCCAAGTGAGCTTGTGCTCTGCACAGCAAATTGCTTCTCATAGCTCAGCACAGCCAGGGATGGAGTCTCCCATCCCACTCCTGTGTTTTGTATTTATCTGGGGTTCCTGCAATTATGCATGGAAATACCCAGCTGGCTTTAATCAGGCTATCTGCAGAAGTTAAAGTGAATCATCTCAGAAATCCACACAAGCTTTATTTATTTATTTACATCTCTAACGTTAAAGACAAGCGTCCAAGTGGGAGAGAGATATGCTGTATATCTTTTTTTTTTATGCTGTTCCAGTTTGTGCAGAACAATTACGTATTTATTTAACTAGACTGCAAATGGAATTCTAGTGATCCGTGATATGGCAGATAAGGCCTTCTCCTTACCCAATGAGATGCTGCTCTGCTGCATATTTCACTTCTTTCATCCATCAGTCCACACTGTTAATGTTTTGCAAGCAAAGAATCTGAAATGATGAATGGAAATCTTTTTCCTGATATGACACAGCCCCAAACCCTCCTCTTTAAAGTGTGGCAGTGTCCTTCCATCTGACTTTTAGAGGTCAATTTCTACCTGGTATTGAATTATTTTCTACCACCAAGTACATTGGTCCCATCCTTGGTTTTCACTGGGTATGCCTCTGCTGCAGCACCTGAGAGCGTGTCCCAGTCCTGCGCACTGGATGCCCAACCTGGCCAGTGATGGTGGCACATGAAGGTAGTGATCATCTTCCTGGGCCTGGGCTTCCTTGGGAAGAAGAACTGTATTTGGAGGCAGACAAGGCGACGTGGAGAATTCCAGCAGGTCCTGGAAACTGTCCCACAGGACATGGTTGATACCACTTAGTTTGGGCAAAGGGAGAGATTACACAGCATTTTGCTTGAGATGGCAGCAACCACACACAGCTTCACCTCCACAGCATATGGTGTAGTCTGTCACCATTTATGTACATTTCTGTATAATTATCTTTTCAGGAACATGTGCAGGACTCAAAAAAAGACAGAAGAATATGCAGGTGCTTTGGATAGCCTCCAAATTAAAATTATAGGAAACAGGCAAATCAGAGTAAAACGCGATTTGCAACCAGTCAAAGAATCCTTTTGCTGAGCTGGAACTCCCCAAAACCCTGAATGACTGAATATCTCATGCATTCTGAACACTGGCTTTCTTTGTTTCATACATGTCAGATTTTCATGACTAACTTCTTTGCTTGGCTCTGTGGTCAAATACAGCCCACATAATTTCAGTACTTAGACTTCATGCACGACTTAAGAACTTTGATGCAAACTGCCCATCCTTTTTTTATCAAGCCCTTCTGCCAAGGCAGCATTACTGGTATTTAGGGTCTCCTTTGGGAATACATCCAGATACAGTCTTAGTAATCACCTAGGGGACTCTTCAAATGTGGTAATACATTTTGATCACTGTAGTTCAGTTTCCAACTGTTTAGAGAGAGACATGAAGCCCGATGTGAAGAGGGTGAGCCCACTCTGCTGCCTTGACACAGCATCAGTCCTGGTGTGGAAAAGGATCCTTGCCTTGGATAGGACCTGCCCACACTGCAGCTCTCCCTGAGCTTGGTCCTGCAGCTGGGAGAAGGAGACCAGGGGCCTTCTATGATTTTATTTTTAGAACAGTAGTGGTGTATGCAAGATGCTAATTGTTGTGTAGACCTTTCTAAGGATGCCTGGGAAGACTTGGCCACAATCAGATTGATGAGGCTAAAATAGTGGCTGCTTTTTTCCTGTACAACCCAGTAGTTGTGGAGGGCCACAATGGATTGTTAACGTTGATGGTCCAGCAATTTCACTTTCAGATGACAATCAGTAAAGTACAATCTTGAGATAAAATCAGACTTTGGGCCAGATAGGAGAAGGCATCACTGGCATTCTGGAGTATGTATTCCAGAAGCTTCCTCAAACCCCTTTTCCTCAGGAGCCCCACATGGCTCTGACAGCCTGAAGCACTTGTTGCTGGAGACAGGAGCTGGACAGACAGCACCAGTGCAGCTCTTTGTGCTTAACTAGGAACTGTAAAATAAGGCTATGTCTTCTCTCTGAGCTGTTTTGAAATTAGGGCCTTTTTTGGTAACATGTTTAGACACTGTGTCCATGAGAATAGCAATAATTATTTTCCAGATGGAAGTTGGACATTGTGCAGTAAATGAGGTGATGGGCACATGCTGAACTGCAAGAATAAAGCAAGTACCAAATGGTACTAAAATGTTCTTTGTCTACATTCTGTTTGTTTGGTGCTCAGAGCAGTGCAAGGGTCCTGGAGAAAACAGTGACAACACAATGTGATAATACAGGTAAAGGATATATATTGATTAATTCCTGCAAAAACCTAAACAAATTTGCTTGTTCAGCTAATTAAGGGGTGAGAACTGGTTTTGTAGGTTTCATGATGCATTTTTGTTTCGTTGTGTGGTAAATGTACACGTGCATGTGTGCAGTCTTTTAGGTGGTTTTAGTAGGTATAATTTCCTTTTTTGCTTGGTTAATCACAGAATGAAAATTTTCATTTCAGGAAATCTTACAGTGAATATCTCCCTTAAGGTGGATAGTTTGTTCCACCTATTAGTCCTGCATAAGCTCTGCATAACCAGTGAGGGAATTGTAGCTCCAGAGAGTTTCCAAACCCTTTTTCTATAATTCTTCCTTTTTCCCAGTGAAATCTTTGGTTTCATCTGATCGTGTTTCTTAACTTAATGCATATTTCATTGAAAATCCTAAAGCAAGTAATAGGATGATATAATGCACAGAATCATTCCCAAATTCTGCTGCATGCTTCTGAGTGGGGTAGGCTTGAAAGTGTCCTGCAGAATCTTCAGAATCTGCAGAATAAATGCAAATACAGGTTCCAGGTGGTGATCAGAGCAGCCACCAAACCACTGGGGACTGTGTGGTTAAGCACCTTACGTGCATGCTGAAGATACCACTAAAGGCTATGTCTTCTTTGAGTTCACTCTCTGCAGTTCCTGGAGCTTCATTTTAAAACCCAGTCTCTGGAGGTGAAAGCAATAGATATGCAAAGGCTCACAGTGCAGTGCAAATGGCTGTACAGAGCCACAGTGCAGGGAATGCCATTCATCTGTGACAGCCTTTTTCACTTCCTGCAGGGCACCCCAGAACAGCTTGGGAGACCAAGAACTGATTACAACCAGGCAGTGAGAGAAATGCATGATAGGGCATAAAGTCAGCAATCTCATAGGCATTTTCAGTTTCAGACAGCACCAGGTGAGACTATTGGACTCCTTAGCATCGCATTCCCTTAAATCTTTGCTTGCTTTTTTTGAGTTTCTTGAGCAGAATGTTTCAGGACAGCCAGTTCACTGTTCACAGTGGTAGGTAGGTGTTTTTTCATCTGATTGTGTTTAACTTAATGCATATTTCATTGAAAATCCTAAAGCAAGTAATAGGATGATATAATGCACAGAACTGATAATGCACAGAATAATTCCCAAATACTGCTGCATGCTTCTGAGTGGGATGTATGAAGCATCTTGAGTTGAGATAAGTGAACCACTTTGAAAGAAGAAAGAATCTCTCCTAGGATTTTTCCTGATTTTTGAACCCGGCTTCTAAGCTTGGGAAATTTTCACAAGCTGGTTTGGCACAGGCATAGAAAGGACGTAATTTCTTGGGACAGATTTTTGTCCTGAGGTTTTCAGATTACACTGTAAAATCCAGTTCAGAAGAATAAAAGTATTTTAAGATATTTTTCAAAACAAGGCTAGAGTGTGAGCTCAAGCACTTTAGAGAGTTGTCCACCATTAGCTCTGATTTTTAAAGGAAAGGGCAAAGAACCGAAATTCCTGCATAAATCATCTGTACACAGAATCAATATGTGTCCTCATTTTGTTTAACCTAGTAAAATTGCTGAGAAATTTGCTTTGGTAAGGAAGCTGAGGTTGTGTGTGACTCATAAAGAGCCTCTTGGCTAATCTGACTATTTGATGGCTTTGAATAGCTTAGCAAAACACATTTTGGACAACTACATTTTCAACCCATTCTGTGTGAACCAACTGTGTTCCACAGAGCAGCTGCAATAACCTCTGACTAATTGTCTTTTCAGAAGGTTACCTGCTGAGAGCATCTGCCACGACATCCATCCTCCCAGAAATGTTTCATCTCAGAATTGCCTGATGCAGGTTGGCGAGCCCAGCATCACAGGCAAGAAGGGAGTTATCTCCTGAGGCAGAACACAGACAATGGGATTTGCCTGTTGAATGTTCATCATCTGTCCTAAAACTCTGAGCATCATGTCTAAACTGCCTTTGGAAGGCACCCTGAAGCCTTCCTTGAGATGAGATGTGCCATTGATCTGGACAGCACATCTGGGAGTGAGCCAGGATCCCCCATGCCTCTGTCACTGGGGCTGATGGTGGCCTCCATGCCCAGTGCCGTGCCTGAGCAGGCTGTGCCAAGCCGTGTTCCAGCTGCCCTCTCAAAGCCCTTGGCTGGGCCTGGGACACTCAGTGAGCAGTGTAGCAATACATAAATAACACCAAGGAGTTTATTGCTTGTAATGTCATTTTTTTCCCTAGATCTCATGCAGGAATATTTATTCAGGAGCATATTTATGGTGATGGTATCAACAGATGTTAAAACTCTATCCAGGAGGATTAAAAGTACCTGCTTGTGGGAGCAAGTTGTCCAGAAGAAGAAAAAGAAACCTTGAATTTATCATTGCAGAAATAGCAATTAATATGTCAGCTGCTGTTTGTTTTAAAGACTCTGCTCTTGGAGTCTTTTGATGGTACATCAATGTCCCTGATCATTTGAACAGAAAATGTCTTGTTGCGTGGTTGGATTTTATAGTTAATGACAAACATGTCCTATCTGTCCCCTAAAAAAGTAGGTGTGAAGGGAAGACAACATTTGATTCTACGTATTTTTGGCTTTTATAGTTACTTTGCATGGACTCATTGAAAAATATCAAATGCTTGGGATTAGTATTACTGTGTTAGATGCTCTTGGTGTTGTGCTCACAGACCCACCTTTTCTGTCAAGGTACTCCAAAAACAAAATATTAGTTTCCTTCTTGGCAACCAAATTAAAAAATCAAAGTAAGAAAATACTTCTTTCCTTTCCCCCTTGGTATTTTTCCACCATATTGACAACTGCATTTGACAAACAACATTAAATTACTTTCAAGACTGTATCAGCTACAAGTTTTTAGTAATGAGGGGAAACTCAAGGCAAGTCAGACCAAGACATGACTGGTTGGGAATCAAAACAGAATTGGCAGCTTTATCAAAAAGCATCCACATGTCTGTATTCTCTCGGCTGCTGGGTGCTGCATTCAGTCCCTAGATTAATGTGTCACTGTTCAGCACAGGCTGCTGGGCTGTGGCACTGTCTCTGTGCAGCCCTGAGGCTTGACTTGCAGCCTGGGCAAGCCAGAGCTGCTCTGATGAGAGGAGGGGTCGGTGGGTGGATGGACAGGGCTGGGGGGCCGTGCTTCGCCACCCACTCCGTGCTGGCTCCAGCTGGCTCCACACCTGCAATTGTTTGATGTGACCTTGGATCTCTGGCATTGTTGACACTGGTTATCAGTGACCTGTTATGTAATGATGATGTGCAGCAATAGCTGCGTTTACCTACAGGTTAAAAGAACAACCCAGAGCAGGAATACGATGGCTTTGTGATAAAGTGAAACCAAATGCAGGTACAACTTCGTTTGTAAAGTACATGGGTAAATGGTTCCTGTCCCTGCCAAGGCTGCCCCATGGCAGCACTTCCCAGCCTCTGCCAATTCTCCTTCCACCACAGTGACTGACTGGCATCAGCAGCTCCCCAAGAAGGTACTTTCTTTTTACATGAACTTCCACGAGCCTTACAGAGATACCTGTGATATTCTCTCACACCTCAGTGTTAATAGTAGTTCAATGCACAATCAAGAACAGGGTAAATCTATGAATGGGCTGCCAGGCATTTTCTTTTGTCAGTGTCCAAAACTCTTCAATGGTGATGGTATCTGTTGGGGGCCCCAGAGCTGGACACACACACTGTCTGCAGTACCGTGTCCAGCTGTGGAGTCCTCAGTACAAGAAGGACATGGACCTTTTGGAATGAGTCTGGAGGAGAACCACTAAATTGATCATGGGGCTGAAACACCTTCCCATGAAGACAGGCTGAGCTGGGGCTGTTCAGCCTGGAAAAGAGGAAACTTCAGGGAGACCTTATAGCACCTTCCATTACCTTAAAGTGGGATATAGTGAGGCTAGAGAGGGACTTTCCACAGTGGTGTGACAGGACAAGGAGCCTTAAACTGAAAAGAGCAGGTTTAAATAAGGTCTTAGGAACATGTTCTGTACTGTGAGGGTAGTGAGGCACTGGCACAGGTTTCCCAGAAAATCTGTGGATGCCCCATCCCTGGCAGTGTTCAAGGCCAGGCTGGATGGGGTCTGAGTAACCTGGTCTAGTGGAAGGTTCCCTGCCCTTGGCAGGGGAGTTGGAATTAAATGATCTTTAAGGTCCCTCACAACCCCAATCATTCAACAGTTATACGAACTCTCATTAGTTAATAGCAAGATGCAACAAGTCCACTATAATGAACAGCATATTATAATGTCTCAAGTGACATGAGACGTGAAGTCAGGTACCTATGGCCTTTCTAACACAAGAAAAATACTACTAAATGTAGCTGAATGCAGTTTTTCACAGACTCCGAGGAATAGATGGTAGAAGGTTGTTTGGAAATAGGCATTTTTCATTATAATGCTGTATTTGAAATGTGCTGACTTTGGAAATATAGTATAAAATTAGTTCCAGGAGAGTAAAGCTAGCAAAGATAATAGATGCTTGTTTTCTTTATCAGAATCCCTCAGTTATGGAAATGTGACAAATAGGTAATACCTCTAGGTTGAGTTGAATTAACGTGTTTAAAATGAATGTAAAATACGTCCCTTTCTCAGACAAAAATCGCGCAGCACAGGTACTCAAAAACTGAAATACATCTCTGGCTTTGAAATGATAGTTGTTTTTCTACATCAGCTTCTTGAAATTGTCATGTGAGATTAGATCTGTTCACTGTGGTGTTGGTAAGCATATATACCCCCTGCAAAGGGCTATCTTTGTTTTGAGAGCTTACTGTCTCAGGCAGGGTTTTCAAAGGCAACTGCTCATTTGTGATACCTTTTATAAAGATCTTTACTTTCAGTAAACACTGGATATGTACTGTTACAAAACCAGGGTCCTTAGAAGAGCCTCCAGCTGGGCACAAAAAATTTTGCAGATGATGAGGAAGAGTAGGTGCTTCTAAAGCCCTGTTCTGAAAAGACAAAGTGAGAGAAGAAACAGGCTAGATGACCGTAAAAGCCTGAGTTTGCTTGCTGTAAATGCAGAGCTTGACAGAACTTCTACTGTCTGCTTGCTCAGTGTTGCCAGTTGTATCCAGACACCTCTGCATGGCTCCAAGTGATTGTGCTCCCTGTGTGGTGTAGATGGAGCTCAGGTTGGGATCAGTTCCGTTTCTCCTCATTCATGGGTTTCTGTCTGAAGGGCCAGCTGGCTCATTTCAGACTTAAGTACAAGTAGAAGCTGATGACTGAGACAATGGGGATGATTGGGGAATTTCAGCATGAGTGCAGTCCTGAGGCCTGACCTGATATAATTAGCCAGTTTACCCATTTTATTTTAGTCCTCCAACTCTGTGGCTAGGCAAGGTATTTTCCATTGCTTGAGAGAGCTTTCGAAATTTTCACTTCTTTGCATCAGATGAGTTCAAAAGAAGAGCCAGGCCTTTGTGACACAGGCCTGTCTCTATTGATGCTGTACAGATGGGAGACGTCCTCTAATTCACCTGAAATCAAACACTTTCAAGATTAAGTACCTGTTTGCTGCTCTCCAGTTCTAAAACCTCACCATGGATTTGCCCTTTGACTTCAAAATTGCTTATGTCACCATTGCTTTCTTTTGTGTCTTGGGGATGCAGTCAGTTATCTGTCTAGACCAGCTGAAGGTTCAAAACCTTCCTGTATGTTCTTCCATGGAGTGAAACCCGTTGCTGGGTCTGGAAATGTCTTTCTCAGGCTACTACTGATGATGTAGTAGATGACAGTAAGTGGTGTTGGGAACATTGCCTAGAGAACCTGGAGGATAAAAGCAGCTATAAAAACAGAAATCAAGAGTAGCACCGTAATCAGGTAAAAATGCCCACATAAAGAGGGACGTAATTAAGGAAACTGTTTTTTACTGTTCCTCTATTTCATAGGGCATATTTACACTCGGGGGTCAACTGCTCATGGCAGGGACTGGGTGGTTTTTTTAGTCTTGTGCAATACCTACTGATCTATCATCCCATCTTTTCTCTGCTCAATCAGACCTTCATGTCCATTGCTACAAGAGTTTGGGGCTGGAAGAGGCAAATATGGGCAAAGTGACAGCTTGGCAGAGTCAGTCAGCCCACACCCCACACCCCACAGAGAAGAGCCTACCAGCAATGATTTTGAAGGAGTGAGAAGCAGAAATCCACTGCCAGCCTGCGTTTCAGCTGATGTGAATGCTGCCTTGGCAGCATCAGTATCCTGTTAGCTTCACAGTTAGGAATCTGGCCCCAAAACCCCAACAATCCAGCTCTTCCCACTCACACAGATACATGCATTCATGAAAGAAGCAGGATATCAGCTGGAAAGGGTGCAGAGCCCATCCTGGTGAGTCCCATCCCAGCACTGGCCTGGTCAGAGATCTGGTCCATAAAACAGGTGATGGGTGAGGGCTGTGTGATAAAGCTGCATCCCAAAACATTTTAGTGGTGGCCCTGGCAATGCTGGGTTAACACTTGGACTCATAAAGGTCTTTTCCAACCTAAATGATTCTGTGATTCCATGAAATAATCAGGTGAATTTGTCTCTGCATAGCTCCTCAGCCCCAGAAGCTTGAGCCTGTGATGGGTTTACAGGCATTTATGTGCTATACACTGAATTAACAACTGAATGTGCTTCAATGTGAGCAGTTCTGCACAGGCACTCATCTCCTGTTCAGAAAAGCAGAACAAGGAGCACAAATCCCCACCAGAAAATGTACAAGCTTAAAAATACTTAGATTGGAAGAGGCTTCAGGAGATGGTTCCAGTAAACTATGCTCAAAGCAGGGCCACGTCAGGCTGTGTGGGGACTCATCTGGTTGAGCTGCAGATCTCTGTGTAGGTGGAGGTCCCATAGTCTGGTCAGACAACTTGTTCCAAAAGGTAACCATCCTCACTTGGAAGATTTTTTTTCCTTGCATCTAACTGGAATATCTCTTGTTGCTTCTTGTGTCCATTGTTTCTTGTCCTTTTGCTGTGCTTCTCAAAGAAAAATTTGGGTGAAGGGGAGGAGAAGTTACAAGTAACCTCCCTATTCTCTTCCTTTATGGTCTGATGGCTGTGACCTTTGCAAGGGCTTTCAGGCACAGAGCAGCAGCCACCAGCACCAAGTGTGCTGTACTGCTTAGCAGGGGAAAGAGAAACTCTGCAACCTCCTCATTATCTTATGGGGTCTGAGGGGGGGAAGGATATGAGTGAGCTGTTGTCACATCTATGCAGCAATGGCCAGTTCTTACCATCTCAGCCAGCAGAAAGGGTGCAGGAACATCAAATACTGCTTGGGCATTTGGCAGAGCTTTTCCAGCATTTGGCTATCAAGCCTTCAGTAGTTAATGCAAATCCAACCAAACAGAAGAGCCCTGCTCTCTGGGACTCAGACTACAGGAAGAATAAGCAGTGCTTTGACATGAGGCAATAAAATTCAAGTAGGATTTGTTAAATCATGCAAACGATTGCTGCTCTGCACTTTATTTAAGGAATTGATTAAGAGTTTTTTGGTTGGTGAGTGAAGTTGATTTAAAAAAGTACTAGGGTCACAGTATATATTCTGTGAGTACATTTACTAAGCTCAGATCTGATTTTTTAAATTTTAGTTGAAATGCATGATAATTTCTTTGCTCTGTTCTATACTCACAGTCTGGTTTTGGATTTCTGTTTTGTTTCTCACAGCCCCAGCAGAGAGCTCTCCATAAACATTTCCAGCCTCTAAAGCTGCTGTCCTGCCACTTGATATGAAAGTGAACTTTCCTTCAAAACAATAAATGGCGCTGCCAGAAGATGACCATGGAGGATTGAAGGCAAACTTGAAGTAAAACCAGCCCACTCAGCTGATACATTCTGGGTAGACCTGGTTTGTTGTGGAGTAAATATGTGATGCAAAATATCCAAAATATCTAATTTGTTGAAAATGGTCATTGACAGACCTTTAGCTGGAAAATTTCTTCCAGTCTTCATCACTGTGCATAACTTTTGGGTTCCCTTTAGGGGACTGTCTATGCCCTTCACT
This sequence comes from Rhabdornis inornatus, assembly GCA_013397075.1. Classification (NCBI taxonomy): domain Eukaryota; kingdom Metazoa; phylum Chordata; class Aves; order Passeriformes; family Rhabdornithidae; genus Rhabdornis; species Rhabdornis inornatus. Next base: position 1,319,153 of record VWZS01007728.1, on the reverse strand, counting down.
AGAAGTCCTGTTTTAGCATGGCAACTACTGGATTCTTTTATTATGTATGCAGATGGCATGATGTTTTAGGAAAAACTTACAATTCTCCAATCTCAGTGGATATGTTCACAATATTACACCCTGATAGGAATGTAGACGTCTTGTATGTGTTAGTTTTGCAGTCTATGGTATTCTGTTAGACAATATCGGCACTTCATATGTGCTTTTCTCACAGAACTAGCACAGTCCATATATGTATAATGGTCTTTTTTAAAATACTGAGGATATGTTTCAGTGTTTGTGCTGAGACTGCATCCAAACTGAAGCCCAGTACTAGCATCCCTTCGCTGACTCACAGTAGGTTGTGTAGATAGATTTGCACGTGGCAGAGATGTGATTTCTTTTATCAACACTTAGAGAACAGCTGTCACAGAGGTAGCCAAGAACAGGGTAGTTTGAATGAGCTGTAGGATACTGTGTCTGCTCTCCCTCTCACCCACCAAATATCAAAGGGTCTCATTTCTGGTGTGCCAGTGTGTTTTCTAACTCAGCGAGGGAGAGGCAAGGGAGAGAGCCTTTCTCAGACATGTATGTGACCCTGGGTTTGGTCTGCAATAAAACCAGAATAAACTGGAAAAATTCAGGTTCTTTATGCTGGCCACCACTTATGTTTTGGGCAGGGCTGGGAAATTGTAGTCCAAACCAAACTCTCTAAAAAGGTAAAGTGTAAGACTATACTTCTGAGGAGCAAGACACTCCCTTTGGAGAGGGCAGATTTCTTCATTAACTTTTTCCACTTTCTACTCAAAACAGTATTTTGGTAGGAACTGGGAATAAGCAAATGGTTCCAATAAGCCTTTCAATATACTGTAGCAGGCTCAAGACTGTTGCATTCAATCTGAACTTTGTTTTTTGTTCAGTCTCTGAATGGCTGACCTCATCACTGGTTGTATCACAGCTGGCTGTGGTACTGTTTCTTCCATGGGGACTCAGTGGAATTAGTGTCTGTCCCTTACATCAGGACCTTCTCAGCACGCTCTTTATAATGAACTGGTATCATGAACATAGTGAGGGGGCTTACCTCTTTGTTCCTTCTTTTCTTAAAATCAAAGGTAGCTTTTTTGTGTACTTAAAGACTGTCACTCTCTCCAGCCTGATAAACAGATACTCTAGAGTTGCTGTTAGCACTTATTCCAAACTCTGTGTGAGACAATTCTGTGTGAAGATGCAGTGATGGAGAGAATGTGCAGCTAGAGTAAGTCACAGGTACCTTTCTGGAAGAAGCTCCTGTGTTATAATTCTTAAAAATTATGGTGCAGTTCATTTCTAGAGAATGGAAGGTCAACCACTGAGGGTGCCTGTACAACAAACAGATAATTATCTTCAGGGTTTAATTTTTCTAGATGGTTATGGGCTTGGGTTTCAGCTCTCCACCCATCTCAGATTCAGCATAGTGGATACTTCTATAGTCTTCAGTCCAAAAGCAAATTATTTTTACTGGTGACAAAGATTTTCAGAAGTTGCTAGTGATTTTTAATGGCTTGGGTCTTTCCGTGGATTCTCAAATGGAGCTCCCAAGAATTACAGAGCACTAAGCTTCTACATTTTCTTTCTGAAAATCCTGGTCCCTATTTTCAAATTAATTGGTGTAAAAATTCTCCTTAAAACATAAGGATCTTTGCCAATTGCAACATTTGCACTTTTTAGAGCTTTTCATAGGGTTGCAGGTTGGAATCTGATACCAACAGAGCCGGCCATGTGCATGGCACAGGTCCACTGTAAGCTTCAGCAAATTTTACAGCTCTTTCTGCTACAGGTTTTAAAAACGCACTCTGACGACTGACATCAATTTCATGTTGGTAAGGCAATTAAAAACAGAATACTTTAATTGATAAATTAAAAGGAGAATGCTATACTTCTACAGTAGGAGTTCTCTTACTTTACTACCCAGTGAAAAAATCCAGGATAATTTGAATGATCAAAGAAGAGTTTATCAGAGAGTGTTATCTTAAAAGGGTGTATGAGAAGAAGTTGCGTTAGGCAGAGAGCCACTAGAAGCTTTTTTTGTATCAATGTTAGTTTTGAACATCTTCCAATATATGGGCATGAATTTAGATGTGTGCACTTCTCCTGTTAAAACAGTTTGTTTTAAAAGCTTCCCAGGATTTTAGCAATGATGACCTAGAAAAGCAGTGTTATAGGCCCTGAGAAATGTGAAAATCAAGTCCAGACCCTTGAGTAGCCAGACTCAGAGAGAAGTCTGCTGTAGGTGCCTATCAGACAAACCTCCCTTGAAGCTGGTGTGGGTCTCCATCCTGCAGCCAGCCTATGCATGTGGATAACTGCAGGCATAGCTCCCCTGAGCCCCGTGACACTTCTCACGTGTGTAACTGTCTGCCAGAGCCATAATGAAATAACTGTACTTTTTGGCTTGTATTTAACTATTCATTGTGTTTGGATTTTTTTAATCATTGTTATTCTCCCAAAGTAGGCCATGCTTCCTCAGGGATATTTCTGAAATTGTTCTACGTCTCCTGAACAACTATCTGGATCCCAGCGTATTCTTCTGAAAACTTTTTAATATAAATAAACATGTGGGAGAGATTTTTGTTCTTATGAATGGGGGCAGGTACTGTGTTCTCGGAAAGGCTGTTGAGTGCAGACAATCAAGTCTATTGCATTTTTTATGCCGAACACCTTATTAATAGCAGACATATCCGCTTTTGCCTGGGTCACAGGAACAGTTCAGGGGAAAGAATGCTTTATCTCTAGTCAATAAATCATTTATGTTGAGAGTGCCAAAGACCAAGTCAACATGAAAGGGAGCAAATAAGTTATTCCAGCAAAGGAAGTGAATTTAAATATGCTCAGAGCCATTAGTTCTCTGCAAAAGAGAGGAAGACTAATGCTATTTTCATAAAGCAGCCATTATCAGCCTGTGGAGATAGATAAATTCATAAAGGCCATGCTGCTGTTACATTGATCACCAGTTATAATCTCTGAGACAAGGCAGGGTTGTGACCAGGACCCTGCTCCCTGTGCAGACCTGCAGCCTTCCTCCCAGCCTGGAGCCTCGCCCTGCTGCCACACTCACCTGGTTTCTCTGTGTCCAGGCTGCAGCATCAGACCCCACAAAGAGTCCCTGTCAGAAACTCAGCCATTCCAAATGCTTTGCACCATGAGGGGTCCTCCACTAGAAACCTGAAGGAATTGCTCACCGAAGAGAACACACTGCAGTTGAGATCATCCTTTGCACTGTTTTGTTCCCCATTATTTTCATCTGGGTGGCTCTCTGTGCCTGAGCACCTGCCATTTATTCTGTTAAGGGAAAGGCAGCCTTCCAGGAGGGGACTCTGAAAAAGCTTCATGAGCTCTTTGTTTTTGTTTGTCCAGGTGCATGGCAGTGCTCTACTAGTGAGTCCACCCCTCCCTGTCTCTTCCTTAGGGTAAGTGTTGTCACTCAACTGCATCTGCAATGTCATTGAGGAAATGACACCATTCAAATTTACAGAATTCTGGGTTTGCCCTGAATTTTCAGAGGAATTGCCCTGAATTTTCTGCCCCATGCCAGACCCTGGCAGACTCCACTGGTCTCCAGAGATGTGTTGATTAGTGCCAGCCAAGGAGCCAGCATCAAGGTGGTGGATTTTTGTGATCACTAAAATGAACCTCCCTCCACCTGCCACAAAGCCAAAAGATCTGCATTATTCAAAATAAAACAAAGTAAAACCCTGTATCTTTTGCATTGGTCCCTTTTACCATCTCTGCCATCAGAGTCTCCTTGAACAGCTCTGCTGCAGGACTGCAATTGACCCTGGTATATATAGGCTGTCAATAAGATTTTAATTTAAAAAGAGAGGGTCCTTTGGCATAATTAAGATTGATGGGTGAGGGGAAAATATTACCAGCATTACCTGCAACCTCCTATAGTAAAATTCAGGAAAGTAATCTGGAGTGCAAAAAAACCACCAACATAATGTATGGGTGATTAGGCAGGCTCATGAGGATAAATCAGCAAGTAAGAAAAGTAGATGCTTAATGAAGGAAGCCAAAAATGTATGGGAAGTCAGTGGCAAATAGGTTAGGGCTGGTTACACCAAAGACTTTACATATATCCTCATAAATACCGTCATAGCAAAGCTAAGTGTGATGTTAGATAGGCCCAGCACAGAGATTGCTCACACTACACTGGAAACCCAACAAATAGTCTTGTTTTGTATTTGAAAGCAGTGTAAAGAGGGAGTCAGATTACACATTAAAATGTAATTCCTCCTACTCCATCAGTAATTGCAGGTAATATTAAGCAGTAACTATCCAAACATAATTTTAAATTTGTAGAGCCTTTAACTGAATCCAAAAGTGAAGGAAAAACTTGCCTAGGACTTCTCACAACCAGAAAGCATAAAGGAAGCTTCAAATGACACCAGACCCACAATAGTGCAAAAGAATGAGTGGTTTGGTCCAGAAAACTATGGACTCATCAGCTTCCTATCAGTCTTAGGCAAAATCATGGAAAAGTTGATATGGCATAATCATTAGAGCAATTGAAAATTGATAAAACCCTCCATATTATTTTTATAGAACTGTATCATGCCAAATAAACTTGCGGTTATTTTTGTGATATCAAAGGATTGTTGAGAAAAGAAGCTCTGCTGGCATACTATACTTAGCCTCCTATAGAGCATTTGATTCTGAGAAAGAACAAAATAGCACAATGCAAAACCAATATCACCCATATTAAATTGATTAAAAATGGATTACAGGCTAGATCACAAAAAATAGCTGTAAATATTAATTATCCTCAGTGAGACTATTTCTGATGAGCACCTCCCAAGGTATACTCTATTTTCAATATACCCCCCAGGGAAAGAGAAAATTATTGTTGGCCACAGCCAGAGATGACAAAAACAGGGGCACAATAAATAATGATCTAAGCAGGTTAGTGGTGGAGAATAGCCTGGAGGACAGAAAAGTTGAAAATCCAGGAGAGGTGGTAGCAAGTCCAACTTAGAAGCATGGGGAGTATGTCTGCAATAATACAGTGGCTGTGAAGGTGTCATGAATTATCTGTTCAGCATCAGCCCCAGAGATTCTCTTGCCAGCTGGGATGTAGGACCTGGCAATAGTGATACCATTCCAGTTTGTTTGGTCACTGTCAGTCTTTCAAAAAAGGTATTGACAACTTGGAAAGATTATTTTCAATAGTTCCCAGTGTCATTCAAGGGCAGGAAAACAGGTCTTATTATAGTGTCAGACTAATGAAGTTCAAGCTATTTATTTATCAGAGGCAATTTGAAGAGGTGACTTGATCTCTGTGTCTGCAATCACAATCTTCTACCTGGGCAGGGAAGTGCTGTCTGAAGGCAGGTAGCTCTTATGTTTAGAAGAAAAGGGAATGATGTGCTCTACTGGTTGGAAGCTGATTTCAGGCTAGAAATTAGGTGCAAATACTCAACAGGGAGGATGATACCCATGGAGACAACTTACTCAGTTACCTGGTATGTTCTCTATCACATGAAGTCTTTTAAAGTATGCAGAGTATTTTTATAAGTCAATAAGCTCTACCTCAAACTGAAATCCAGGCTCAGTGCAGCAATTACTGGATGAAGTTACTAGGCATGTATTATGCAAGGATTAGACTAGATCATCAGATGTAAACTTCTGAATTAAAAATATCCTGAAGTTTCAAATATTACAGGTAGGCAGGGCAATCTATATCCTTTTTTCACAAAATGGTATTAATTTAAACAGCTTCTGTGGAAAGCTGTGCATTTGGTGTGAGCATCAGTAGGTCTGCTCACAGCTGTAAGGTTCTGCTGCACATAATTGAAGGAAGAGAACTGGATAAGAAAGGACAACAAAACCCTTGGACATACCAAGAGTCTGTAGACTTTCATTGATAGCAGCCTGGGACAAAATGCTGCATGCAGATGATGGGGCCATGTGGATGTGTAGTCAAAGCAAGGGATAGCAGCTGTGGGTTTGCCTCTTAAGAGGTAGCATCTTGCTGGCAAGAGACAGATTTTCCTGCCTGCAAAAAGTGGCAGAGAAGCTGCAGTGCTGATGGAGAGGGCGATTGTATTGCTGTGCAGCTGAGCATGGTACACAAGTTCCTTGCTTCAAAGACAGCAAAACTTCTGCTCTCATGACGAGCCCCATTGGAGCTGGTTAATAAAGCCCTGGAAGTGAAATTACATCAGTGAGATTACCCAGAGAAATTACAGATGCTCCCAGCAGTGTTTTTTTGCCAGATTGGGTCCTGTTACCATTGGCTGGTTTGAATGTTGTCCTTCAGAAATGAACAAAGGAGTACTCAGTGTCTGATGCAGATTTCACAAAACCACTGTTGATGTGCACAAGGCAAGTGTGAACCATTGGAGTCATCTTCCATGTGCTTCATCAAGTGGTGGGGAAAGCACTAACTGGGTGGTATGGTCTAAAGAGTAAACAGCTCACACAAACAAGGGAAACTATAAAAGCAATACTTACTGCAGATTGATATTAGACACCTTGCAGCTCTGGAGGAGAGCATTCTGTGACAGGCATGGCTGGGGCCAGCTGGGCAGGAGCAGAGCTGAACTGGCACATAACTGTAACATCTGCTTCTGCCATAAGAGTAGGACTGACAGCATTATCTGAGCTCAGGCTCACACCAGGCTCAATCTAAGAAGGAAATGAAATGCTCCTTTCTGATACTAATTCCAAATTTTTCTAAATAGTTTCTCAGAAAAACAAAATTTCTCTGTAGTTGTTACACCTCTAATCGCATTCCTTTTGTTAAGTATTTGCCTTGAATTTATCTGTTTAATATCGTAAGTCACCAAATTAAACAGCAAAACACAGGGTTTTTTTTTAAAGCAGAGAGATTGGTATTGCAGCAAAACTGCATGTAAGCAATAAGAATCTGTGCAGGGAAGGAAGAAAAACCTCAAATTGTCCCATCAGATACTATGGGGACTTGCTCAGTTGGTTGGGTTTTTTTCAATGTTGAGAGGGCAGCTTTACATCTAGGCAGAAGTTTTCCTTTCAGAGCCAAGCTTTGGTCTCAAGACCAGATAGATAAAGAAATGTTTGGAGTCCTTTTAGCACTTTGTCTGCTTTGCTTGTATGTAAGATGCTCCTTCTTTGCACTTCTGAGAAAGGTGGAAGAGATTAAGTGACAGTAGAAAAAGCACAGAGGGGACAGGAGCTTCCAGCCTATGCAAAGCATCTCAGCGTGACAGTCACATCTCATCCTTCTCCCTTGGATCCAACACCACTGGCCAAGGGGAGGAATGGAGCCATGTCAGGCTAACCCACAGGCAGAGTACAGTGTTCTGTCTGTGCTGAGTGGCTCCTGCAGCCATGGCAGGAGACATTTCCTGGCAGGACTGGACACTACCCTGGCGATGGGAATGACCAGTATTCCCCCAAAGAGGCTGTGTTGTCTGAGGAGAAGACTCCTTTGCTTTGCTGCAGGGATGATTGGCAAGGCTCAGATATGTATTTTTAAATTTCTCACAGATATTGCAGAATCTGAAAGTGGCAGGGCAGTACTTTGGGATCTGCTGAGCTTTGCTTTCAGTTTCCTGTCGGGACTGCAGCTACCTGGACCTGCCTCAAAATTATTGTTTCTTTTTCACTGTTAGGGTAGGATGGGCGGAATGCCTTCCTGGCTCTGCACACCATAAAGCAGCAAAGGGGGCTCTAAATTTGGGGTCCTCTGTTTTGGGGATATGAATTTAAGGTTGTTTGAACATGACCGTGAGGAAAACAGGCAGCTGACAGCTGGAATTGCAGTTGCACCTGAGTTGTCTCCAAAAAGGAGTCCACAGACATAATCAGATCCCAGGCTGTGCTGGTGCATCTGCATCAGCCACTGATGATGAACATGAGCTGCAGGGAGTGAGAGGGAGGCTGGGATCAAGGTCCTGGGAGATCTGGTCACCTGATGAAGGACAGCTGGATGCAGAAAGGCTGCAAGCCCTTGGCCATGGTCAAAACAGTCACCTGAAGCAAGTTGTGTCTGGTCCTGCTGCCTTTGGACTCAGTTCTGGTTTAGATTCACTAAGGAAATACTTTAAGCCAGTGATCTCCTTTTAATGTTAACTTGGTTGATAATCTAGGAAAATGTCAGCACTCTAATGCTTATAATGTGACACAATTATTCCCAGTACATCTATGGCTGAACTTTTCAATGATGGAGCCAAATGAGGTGGCATGAGACAAAAGTGTGCCTTTTTGTTTGATGTATACTGCATTTCCCCAGGCATCCAAGGTGTTCAGCTGCACAGCAGTGCTTTTTTCCCAAAACAGAAATTATCATGCAAACTAATTTTTAGTATACAAAGTGGCCATCACTTAATTCCAGCTTACAGTTTTTATATTCAGTCTTTACTTCCTTCTGTTTTCAAAAATCAACAGAAAATAAAGCCCAGGCGGGAGGGAGGAGTTCTTTTAAACAATAAAATTAAAACCAATATCAAGTTTTTGGTATCTTTGGGCATGATCTCTGGAAGCTTTGGGTATCTGCTTTATCATTTTGTATATTTGACAATTTTGTACTCTGCATTGTTTGACTTCATTTGTGCATGGCAATGTATTAAAACATGGAATTTTTATTATACAGTAAAAGTATTTTGTCTGATTTAAATAAGGTGAAGCTTGATCCAGGTCATGAACAGGAGGGGGGGGAAAAAAACAAAGGTTTTTTTTCTAGCAACAACTCTCACCTGACAGTCTGAGCATTCTCATTCAGGTAGTTTCCAGCACCTGAAGGTGGGCAGAGCCTTTTGCCCACCTGCAAGTCTTCTTCCCCAGCTGTGGTCCCTGGGTCAGTGCAGTGATTTGCTGCACGGGTGCAGGGATTGCCTAAATGCAGCACATCACAGCTGCTACCTGAGCAAAGGGCTCTGCTCTGCTGGGCAGGGTTTGGGTGTGAATCCAGACCAACTCTTCTCATTTTGCTTTAGTGCAGTGCAACAGCAAGCAGACACTGCACACGGTGAGGAAGAATTCTCCTTTCACTGCCCTTATTTTTCAAGACTTGGGGAATGCCCTTGTCAGCTGTGAAGGATCCTCTATGGGGACTAAACTGCAAAAGAAGCAGGTACTAAACTGTTTATGCTGTGAGGCATTTCACTTCTATCTCACCCACCCCATTTATTCTCAGTATTTATGGCATGGGAACAATTTAAAAGTCAATGGATTAGGTAGTTTACACAAAAATGCTGAAATGATGAAATTCCAGCATATTATGCTCTTCCATATATGTGTTTTTTTCTTTCTGCCATAGTTCTGAATATTCTCACATTTGTAAGGTAGAGACTGATGACATGTTTTGGTCAAACACAAAACACTGGATTAATACAAAACAGTAGAACAAAATTACAGTGTAAGCTATCACTGACAAAGTCAAGATAACTTGTCATCTAAAAAAAAATCATAAATCATGTAGGTTTTTTTAATGTCTCATTATGGGACTGCAATTTACTAAAATCTGTTTACATCTTTAAAAAGCTTTTTCCTCTGTAAACCTTGTCAGCAAGGAGAATATGTTAGCAGGGAAAGCTCTGCTTTTGAACAGATCTGTGCATGTCACTTCTTGGGCTGAGGGAAATTAGACCAATAATACGAGTAAAGAAAAAGTTACTATGCCACATACCCTTTTCACCATCAGGGTCTCCCTAGGGGTTACAGTGCTGCCATATTATTACAACTCTGTGTGCTGGACACTAGGATTATTTCTTATAAACAATATGCTACCTAAACCAGATCTGCTTTGTAATGAAACAGCAGCTGTCATGATCATGAAATATTTTTCCCTGGTAACAGTGAAAAATAGTTAGTTGAAGCTGTGGACAAGGCGTTTCCAATTGTGCTCGTATGGGTTTAGCATTACGAATCTTGGGGATGGGGTTGCAGTTTCTTTATGTACAATTTGTTACTCAGAAGCTATCAGTGGAGTAACAATGGAGTTGTACAGTTCATTTTGCCTGGTCTTTTTCCTTCCAGTGACAACCAGTCCTTGATGAAACTTGCATGACCTCGTGTTATACCCATGAACATCCCATGGATCCATCAAAGCTTGCCTTACCTGAGCATCTATCGGGTTACAGGCACAAGTTGTGCTGCTTGGAATTATGCCTTAAGTTTTAGCTTAGGACCCTTGGGCTCAATGCCATGTCCCTGTCCAAAAATTGTGTTCTTGAACTAAGATCATGTTAGCAGAGCAGATCTGTGTTCATTTGAGCAAAGCCTTCTGATATGAGTACATCTCCTTAGTCCATAGTGAAGTCCAGTGGGTGAAGTGCAACTCTAGAAACACGTGATGTTCCCAGTCCCACTGTTGACCTGCTGCTTGTGAAAGGACACGTTCTTCATGTCCCATCTCCTTACTGTAGGGCTTCTACCTGTCACTGTTAAACCTTGAAAGTCAACAGAGGAACTGCAAGTCTTCCAAGAAGACTGTGTTATTACAAGTGGGATTGATTTGAACAGGCTGGGCACTGTAGTACAGAAGAGACACCTGGGAGACAATAAGTTGCCATCCCCAGCTCCTGCTTCTCCAATGCCAGCCTCTCCTGCCCCAGGTGCTGATCTGTGTGTGCAGTGACACTTCCACAGGTGAGGTGTCACATCACCCTGCTCTCGGCCTGTCTGAGGTCTGTTCCTCTTTTATGCACTCCTTTATCTCATTCATGTCACTGCCTTGTCATTGCCTTCTTGCTTTTCTGCACCTGATGTGATTTCTTGCCTTCTACTGCTATTAGCATCACATGGGAATTATTGCATGTGAGAAACATGCTGTCAAAAAGAGTTTTCCTTTTAATAAATGGTGCTGAGGCATTAGCCTTGGGAGGAGATAAAGCAGAGAACAAATGGCTACAGGTCTTTTTTAGGGAAACACAGTTTTGAGGGAAACTCATCTCCATGTCAGTGATGGAACAGGCTAAAATAGCAGCAAGGATGCACACTGGACACTTTCTAGGAACAACAACAAAAAAATCCTTATCAGGAATAAGGATGCTGAAGGAGCTGCTTAAAAGAGATGGAGAATAGCTTTGAAGAGCATCCCTCAGCAATCCTGACTGTGTGGTACGACAGTTGTCTACCAAGATCCCTTTCTCAGTTCAGTTTTCCTGCAGGTAATACTTGAATGGGAAGCAGAGTTACCTCTGTTAATTATCATTACTTTACATTTCAAATGGAACTGCATCTTCATTTTTTACCTCTTCAAGGTAAAAAAAAAAAACCTGCTACTATGTAGCTATGACTAATTCCAGACTCATTTAAGTAAATACCTCCCGCTGTCAGCTGAGAAACTGGGACACGTCCCCTGCCGTGGCCAGTTCAGCTGCAGAGCCAGAGCCTGGGGTGACAGCAGGGACCGGTCCCACCTTCCCATCCAAAGCCCAGTTCCTGTGCTGTACAGTGACAAACACAGCACTCATTGAGACCTGAGGACACAAAACGGGTGGCACCCTGCAGGACCAGGGTCAGCCCAGCTCCTACATCCAGGCTTTCATCTGGTCTTTACTAGGCACCATGAGAAAATTAGGGATGGCTAGAGAAAAGCCTTGGAATTAGGGGTTAAAAAAAATATATATTGAGCACAATTATGAGCTGAAGAGAGGCAAAATTTTATAGCAGCTGGCTGAAGCCTTGAGAGCTTCAGCCCTCCATTACAGAGGGCAGGCTGAGGGAGAGAGCGTGGCCACCTCCAGCCTCCACCAACACCTCTAGGCGGATTAGGAAAGCTACTTTTCCTTCACGGGGGAGTTTTACTGCAGAGAAATGAGGCACTTTGGGGCACATCCTGAGTCTCAGCTTGAACACTGCTCTGGCGATTTCCAGGCGAGACGGGAGAGCCTGGCTGGTGCTGAGCTCTGGATGCTCAGCCTGAGGGATGCTTTGGTTCTCCTCCGTGCTGTGAAGTGGGACAGAGCAGACTATGTGGGAGGCAAATTGTTTCATGGAAAATATTGGAAACATTGTACTAAGCTGATTAACTCATTTTAACAATTTTACTTAGCTGCAACAGTTCCCCCACATGAAAAGTGCAGATGCAAGGATTTGCACAACAGAAACGTTCCCACGTGCAGGAAAGCCAGATAAACCCCTGTCGTCGTTACTGCAAGAAATTTTAGTACTCTGGGGACATTGCAGGGTATTTCTGCCTCTGTTTAAGTTTGAATCCAGAGCATGGAGAGTACTGTTTTGCTGACGGTTTTGTCCGTGTCCCTTAGGTCCCAGACTCAGCCTGGTTTTGGCAATTCTTGGCAGGTAAAACTTTTGTCAGGAACGTGAGAAACTGTGGGATTCAGGGCTCCTGTGTTTAATTCCACCTGGGGACAGCAGCTGCTTGTTTTAACCTGAGGCAGCATCTCTTCTGCCCTCCTCCACTTCCATGAGTCATACAGTATTAGGGGAATTAGTCTTTCTTCATGCTTCCCCTCTTTCTCCAGGTTATTAGTCCCGTAAAAAGCTGCCTCTTAATCTCAAAGTATGAACCTTTTGGACAGTGTTCTGCTAATCCCACGAGGGATTTGGCAACCAACAGGAAAACCAAGATTGTCTGGAATATTATCCGAACACATTGGACCAAGGACCACCCTGAGCCTCCAGCATTTCTTTTGGGTCACCAGTCACACACCCCTCCCCATTAAATTAAAACCACTCTAAAAACAGCGTGGTTTTAAGCACTAGCAGAAGGGCATTTATATGAGATTTTCAGACTGATACTCCCCCACAGGCCAGTTTGGGACCTCCTGAGAGTAGGATATTGTCTCAAAGTATTCCCTGAAAACCATCAAGAAGCATTGGTATCTAAACATGCGGTAACAGTTCTGCCATCTCTGGAAGCATTAGCTGCAAATCCGTTTTACTCTCTCTAGATGTTTCAGAGCTCATGGCTGGTGCTTTTGCTCCAATTTCCTGTGCTTCCAATTATGGATTTGAAGCAGCAGCAGCAGACCTCCACCAGAAACAGGAGCTGGGGTGGCTGCATGCTCCCTCACTGCCAGCCAAGGCACAGAGCTGCTGTAGGGAACCAGAAGCTGTGGGCATGCATCTCCATGGAAATAGGTCCTGGGGAAGATCAGAGTGATGCTGGGGGTTGCATTCTGCCATTCAGGTTGTTCTGAATGGTAGCACTGTAAAAATCACTATGGCACTTTTAAAATGGATTATGAGGAGTTAAATGACAAGTCTCCAAATAGGAGTTGCAAATGAAGAGTGATCCCATGGGAGTTGTTATAGAGGGAATATTCAGGAAGCTGTTCTTGGCTGTTTACCCAAGAGGTCACAACAGATAAGCAATTGAGCAGAGTTCCATGTGTGATGCTCTTGTTAAAGGGGCTAATATGACCCTAGGATGTATAAATGGGAATATTGAGTGGTAGGGAAAACATATTAGCTCTATACATGACATAAATGAGACAAAACAAGTCCAGTTCAGCTGTCAACACTTAAAAATCGTGTTGTAGCATTGAGGAAGGTTGGGTGAAGAGCTGTAAGGCTGATTGAAAGCATATCTTAAAATGACCCAAAGGAGCACAGTCCATTTATATTATCCAAGAGGAATATAAGGAATGAATTGATCTATAAGTATCTATACATGGAGGAGGAATACGGTACCAGAGACTACTTAACCTAGCAGACAAAGGCATATAAAAAGAGTGGAGCTAAAAAAAATCCAGGTGAAAGTGAGGCACATTTTTCTCCTTAATGATCTTGTAATTAACCACTGGAGGAGCTGCCATGGGATATGGTAGGTTCTCCATCACCCCAAAAGATACTTAAATTAAGCGTGGATGTCTTTGTGCATGATGTAGCTCATGTATCGGTGTGGGAATTGCTGGGCAAAACTCCATGGTCTGCATTATGCAGGAGGGCAGAGGAAACCACCATGGTGGTGCCTTCTAGCTGTGAAATCTATGAAACTATCAAAGTGATGACATCTGTATATCACATCCCAGCAGCATCCTGCCTATTTATGCAACACATGCTATGAAAAGACTCTTTTAAGGATATTTAGAGGACTTTAAATATTTTATTAGAGGTTTTTTTAATATACTTTGCCTGTAAAACCAGGTAGATGAAATAAACCTTAAAAAATAATAATAAAAAATATCCTGAAATAGATTTTCTATACCACCAAATGCCAGTCTTAAAGCCAATATCTCAGGATACTCTGGGCTTTCAATACTATGCTCCAAGGACGCAGGCCTTTATCATGGTTTAAAGCTTCTATTTCACAGATTTATAGATGGTAAACTCAGGAGGGACCACTGTGAATATGTAATCTGACCTTGTACATAACAGAGGCCACAGGGCATCCCTCAACTGATTCCAGGCCACACTGAAGCCTTCCAGATTCTTCCTTCAGACCATAGCCAAGGCACAGCCTTGCCCTCCATCCTCACGGATAAACTTCAGATCATCTCACATCTCACCACAGCTTCCTTCCTTCTGCCCCGACAAATGAAATCTTTTCTGGCACATGTCCATTCAAATTGCTGCTGTAAAGATTATTTGCCATCCCTATGTCTCCTTACTGGCTCTCCCTTTTGCCTTTTCACCAACACATCTCCTGTTCCTCCTACTCCCTACCTTTTTTTTTTGTAATTATTGCATCTCTAGTTTTACTTGTTTTATCCCAACAACCCAACAACAAAAACCATCTGGTATCAGCTCACTCCAGCCTCTCATGGTCCCCTTTTCTACTTTTCATTTATATCCCTTTCTTTTCTCCTGAACAAGCCTCATGTGGTCCTTCATTCATGTAGAAGGATCCTAAGTCACATCAGTGCTGCTAAGTGAAAATATTCTCAGAGCATTTGCACCCATTGGGGGACAGGGAATGGGGGTTGTGGTCAGTTCATCACATGTTGTCTCTGCCACTCCTTCCTCTTCAGGAGGACAGATCACACTCCTCCCCTTCTCCAGTGTGGGATAGTTCCCATGGGAGATAGTTCTCCACAAACTTCTCCAACATGAGTCCTTCCCATGGGCTTCAGTTTTCCAGAAACTGCTCCAGCATGGGCCCCTTCCATGGGGTGCAGTCCTTTAGGACCAAACTGCTCCAATGTGGGTCCCTCACAGGGTCACAAGTCCTGTCAGCAAACCTGGTCCAGACTGGGCTTCTCTCTCCATGGTCTGCAGGTCCTGCCAGGAGCCTGATCCAGCACAGGCTTCCCATGGGGTCACAGTCTCCTTTGGGCACCACCTGGTCCAGCGTGGGGCCCTCCATGGGCTGCAGGTGGATCTCTGCTCTGGTGTCTGGAGCACCTCCTCCCCTCCTTCCTCACTGACCCTCTTGTCTGCAGGGCAGTTTTGCTTACATATTCTCACTCCTCTCCCCACTGCTGTTATTCCAAAGAGGTTTTTTTCCCCTTCTTAAATACATTATCACAAAGGTATTACTGACATTGCTGATGGGTTTGGCCTTGACCATCCTGGAGCTGGCTGGCATTGGCTCTGTCAGACATGGGGGAAGCTTCTGGCAGCTTCTCACAGAAGCAACCCATGTAGTGCCACTGTTATCAAAACCCTGCCACTCAAACCCAACACAGTGTTATCAGTGACAGATTCTTGTCACTGGATTGTTGTGCAGGGAGAAATCGTTCATGTGAATTATTAAATGTCTGGATATCATTCCAAGGCATACAACAGCGTGGTACAGTTTGCATCTAGACAAAGCCTGCATTTTAATGCTCTTTGTCCTTCTGAAAGAACCAAGCTGGATAAACTTCAGTGCAGGAGACTGGCATCATGGCACTGTGGTCAGGGGAGAGCTGGGGCAAGGAACAGGAGATGCCACAGCAGGGGAGCAGGCTGGAAAAGTCAGATCATGGAGGAACTCATCCAAGACTTTGCCTCTAGAGAAGAGCTCCTTGCCCTCTGTGTGAGTGGTGCTCTGCCTGGGATAACAGGCAAGTGAGGAGGAAGGATGCACAGGAGAATCTACTGGCTTCACTGCTTCTGCTCCATGAAAACTGACAAACACCCTCTTTTACAAAGCCTCAGTGCACAGAGATTTTTTTTTAAAACTAATACTGCTCTAAACAACTGCACAACTGCACTTTCTTTATGTTGCAGCACAGTTTAATCCTTCTGGAGCCAAACTGCATAAAATTGCCAAAAACTGACATGTCTCTGCTCAGTGCTGCCTATTGACACACAGGCACCTCTGGCCAAGCTGAGAGGAAAACATCTGTCAGAAGGTGTTAATGAGACCATCACATGTAGCAGGCAAGACCCAACCAGCTCAGAGAGATCTGCCAAAATTCATGTTCTCATCAGGTGATTGCAGCTATATATGGTTCCACTCAGCTGTCAGGGAATCACTCACACATATCCTTCCTCACACGGGTATTTTATGGACTTTAGAGTTAGCTGGATGCAAATCTGCCCTTTGAGGATCATCTGGCAAAGCAGAGCTTTGGCCAGTACCTTGCAGGGGCTTCTGCAGGAAAACAAAGCAGTATTAAACAATGTCCTAAGTGTCCATCTCTCTGAGCCAGCACAGTTGAAGCCTGGGGGTGGGAAGTACTTTTTTCAGCAGAGATGTGAAATTAAATGCCCCATTGTTTGTAACTAGTCCTGATGCCACGTTGCTTTTGCAGGAACAAATGGGCAGCTTCAATCTTTATACGTGCCAGCAGACCCGAAGGAAACACTGCTGTTGGAGAAGGTGTGTGGCATGTTTTCAGGATGTCAGGCAATGGCATCATGGCTTTAAACACTGGTGAGTTAAAGCAGAAGGGAGGGGGTTGGGGGGAAAGGGAGAGAGTGGAAGCAGTAGTTCACAGAGAAAATTTTCGTTTAATTAACTGATAATTTACATTTCAATTTACAAATCGGAGCTAAGCATATCTGTCCCAGCCAATGTATATGACTCACAGTTCATCAAATAGATATTCTGGAAGTGAGAAGTTACAGAAATAAAAGTCATGAATTATCAGTTGTTCTTCTATTCTCATGGACAGCAACTTTTATTACACGTAAATTCCATTTATAGCCATGGCAAACAGGAAAAATAGCTAAAATCAAGTTTGCATGGATAGAAAAGTGACAAAACAAGAAACAGAATCTGAAGATGGATTTCACCCTGTTGTGTTAGAGGATCCACCTGCCCAGCACAAAACATCTGCAAAGTCTGTTTCCAGGCTCTGCCTGGGGATTCCCCATCCCAGTCTGCAGCAGACAGCTGTGCACTGACGCACATCCTAAAAGCTGCAGTTTCCCTCTGTTGACTGCCTGAGGAAGCTCAGATAGAGGCTGTGGTTTACTAAAGTTAATAAACCACAGACGAGCCCTACTTGCTAATGCTTCTTGAAGGCAAATTCATAGACAAGTCCCCAAAAATTCCATGAATTTCCAATGAGACACCTGGTTTGATGCATGAGCCCTTCTCTGCAGTATGCTGAGATCCTGCCATGCTACCTACAAAGATAAAAGCAGCAAATGCCTCTTCACACACATTTGAAAGTCATGGCACAGAATCTGAGCTCAGCAGCCAAAAAAGAAACAGCTCATTTTTAATGTGAGGTCCATGGAAGGTTCACTGTGGGCATAACTCAGCCCTGTCCTGCTCTTGAGAGCCAACATGAGCTTTTGCCGTGGCTTGTTGGGAGGACACATGTGGTTTGTCTGCAGAGGGTGGTAAGCTCATTTCTCAATGTTTCTTTAGCATGACAAGAAATGCTAAGGGTTTGCACAGTGGGAAGAAGAGCCCCATACCAAAACATCTTGGGTGAGACACCCCTTTCGAGGCAGCTCCTGCCCTATGTCTCTCTTTTAAAGATGCACCAAGCAGGAGGACTACATTGTGGGGTTTTTTTTACTCTGGAGTATATCTATAGAGTCAACAAACAGGTGGATATAAATTTAGCTGTTTACCTGATTCAACTTTTTAGAAATTTAACAAATAAATATA
The DNA here is from genome assembly GCA_013397075.1 of Rhabdornis inornatus. Lineage (NCBI taxonomy): Eukaryota > Metazoa > Chordata > Aves > Passeriformes > Rhabdornithidae > Rhabdornis > Rhabdornis inornatus. The sequence continues at coordinate 1,301,254 of VWZS01007728.1, read as the reverse complement.
CATACCAGTAGGTATCAGGAAACCAGTGTTTTCTCTCTGAGACAGCAAAATGAATGGAAAGCAATATTCAAACACCGAAAGTTAGCAGACTAGGTACAAAAATATACCGGTTGCTAGGAGATGGCATTTAATCTGGAATTTTAGGCAGTAAGTAAAAATTAAGTTATAAGAAGAAATGTTGTTTAGGGCAGAAATCAGGCCAAAGCAAGAGGCTGTTTATGAGAGAGATCACAGCAAGGATGCTGCCCAGCCACATGCTGTGGGGCTGGAGGTGAACGGGAAGGTTATTGACTTGGCCATGGGAACAAAAGCCCTGCCAGTGAAAGACAGCAAGGACAAAACTCTTTCCTGGTTGAAGTTGCTGGGAGATGTGCTACTAAAGTAAATAATAGCTGTACTTCAACCTGCAAATATCACCTTTGCTTGTCATGGAAGTCCAACCAGAAGCTAAAATGTTGTGAAACTCAGCTCATTCCCTCCAGTTGTGAACATTACAGAAAAAAACATAGCAAAGTTCATTGCTTGTGAAGTTGAGTCCCCAAACCAGATTCTGCTGGTTTCTTTCATCACAGGAAACCCTACTTTCTTCATAGCATTAGAATTGATAAATGCTGGGTTTTAAGACTAGACCATCACATGAAACTGTATGGGTTCAACAGCAAGGCTGGCAGGAAATGAGTGGGGCTGGCTGCTCCTTACAGCAGCCCAGTCCTTGGTGGGAATTGTCCAAGTGGGATTTTAGTCTGGTTGAAATATAGGGCAAACTGCAATAGATCTCAAGAGGTCATTTTCCTCCCCCCTCACAAAGGAAAAAGGTTGTGTGTAATCTAGTCCAGCACATGGTAGTCACCTACACATGTAGAGGACATATATAGGCTCCTGATTCCTATAGTATATGCAGGTATTAGAAGCAGTGTTTGCATTCAGGACCACACCTGGATAATTTCCACCTCAGACATCCCTTTGACCAAGGCTGGTAAGCATTTCTACAATATTTGGTCACAGTGATTACATTCATTAGTCAGATCAAAATACTGGGGTCCCAAGGCCAAGACAGAAATTCTGGCTTTTTACAGCTTTGACATTACCTGCAATCCTGATGCTAGAGCACCACTTGTTTAGAATTTCTTTGGATAGTGCTTGTCAAAATTATTAATAATTTTCTCTGGGCAGCAGCCAAAGATCAGAGTCCATGCTGACATCTGCAATCTGCCAGAAGGCTTTGATGTTGTCAACAGGGCTATGGTGAAGCCTAAATAACCACTGGTTGAGGGGATATGTTCTCCTTGTTCAGAAATCCAAAGGACTGTCCTCTCTGCTGACCCAGCTTATCTTCCAAAGGATAGCTACTGATTGCAGACATTGCTGGCTGCTTCACTGGCCTCTGCAGAACGAAGTTTCTGGCAGAAAGGCAGTAATGTGTGTGCTGTTACATCAGTGCTGATGGTGGCACTGGCATCTCCTCTTCATGCAACCCAGACAGCAGAGTTGGTACCATCTGGATCTGCACCCTTGCCAGGGCTCTCTGCAGTGAGGAGAGGCTGGACAAGGACTGATTGGTTGTTGTTCAATCCCTCTGATTGATTCCAGTGGTTGGGTGGCAGAATATCAGCCAGTGAGGGTTGGCTGGATTTTTGTCATTACTTGTGGTTAAGAGCCCAACCACCACGCTGACTGTATCTCATATTTTATCACCTATAGATGACCCTGCTTAAGTGGGAGGGTTGAACCAGATGCTCTCCAGGGGTCCTTTTCAACCTCAATCACTCTGTGATTCTCTGATTTTTATGCAAGCAATGATTGCTGAACTTAGAAAGCTCACTGTAAAGCTCAGTGTGAGACCTCTCCTTTGGGAACCTGCTCTTCCACCCCTGTGAGAGGCCAAGCCTGTGCTGTACGGCTTTCCAGTTGTACTGGGGAGACCTCCAGGAGGTACCGGGAAGATGCTTTGAGGAAGGGTGATAATGGTGATGTACACCTAGTGCAGGAAAGCAGGGACCCTTGCAGAAGTGCAGGGATGCATTTTGGTCACAACAACCCCATGCAACGTTCCAGGCTTGGAGCAGAGTGTCTGGAAAGCTGCACGATGGAAAAGGACCTGGAAGTGTTGGCCAACAGCGATTGAACATAAATCACCATGTGCCTAGATGGCCAAGAGGCCAATGGCCTGTATCAGAAAGTGTGGCCAGCAAGACCAGGGCAGTTATTGTCCCCCTGTACTTTGCACTGGTAAGGCCACACCTGAAGTGCTGTTTTTGGGCCCCAGTTTTGGGCCCCTCACTTGAAGAAGGACATTGAGATGTTGGAGTGTGTCCAGAGAAGGGCAAAGGAGCTGGGGAGGAGTCTGGAGCACAAGTCTGATGAGGAACAGCTGAGGGAGCTGGGGCTGTTTAGCCTGGACAAAAGGAGGCTCAGGGGAGACCTTATCACTCTCGACAACTCCCTGAAACGAGGCTGGAGCCAGGTGGGGGTCGGTCTCTTGTCCTAGGTAATAAATGACTGGACAAAGGGAAATGGGCTCAGGTTTCACCAAGGGGGGTTTAGATTGGATATTGGGAAAAACATCTTCACAGAAAGGATGGCCAGGCACTGGAACAGGCTGCCCAGGGAAGGGATGGAGTCACCATCCCTGGAGGTGTTTAAAAAATTTGTAGGTGTGTCACTTAGGGACATGGTTTAGTGGTGAACTTGGCAGTGCTGGGTTAGCAGTTGGACTTGATCTAAGAGATCTTTTCCAGCCTAAATGATTCTACAATTCCATGATGGCATGGCCACTCTGGGTTGCAGCCAGCTTTTCTCCCAGAATGACTGGAACTTCCATTGCTTCCTCTGGCAGCAAGCACAGATTTATCAGTGGGTGATGGAGGCAGTAACCTTCATTGCTAACATGCCAGGTGCAAGGGGCCAACTGCCCACACTGTCCATCTGTCCACACTGTGGCCTAGCCTGGGGCTCCCTTCAGCCCAATGTGGGGTTTGAATGAAAAAGAGAAAGAAGAGAAATGTAAAAGAAGCATGTGGGAAGCGTTACCATTTTTTCAGTTTATTTTTAAAAGAGTGTGTTCCTGGGCTTTCAAGGGACAGCAGGAGAGTTTTGCCCCTACGAAGTGTGTCACAAAGTGAAAGAAAATCCCAGAGTATCCTTACTCCTCAGTTTGTAATTGTTTGCAGTGATTTCAACCTGGAATATTGTGCTAAAGCAAATCATATCCTGGGCTGCATTAGAAGCATGGTCAGGCTGCATTAGAAGCATGGTCAGCGGGTGATGCAGGAGCTGATGGTCCCCTTCTGCTCTGCTCTTACAAGACCTCACCTGGAGTACTGCATCCAGCTCTGAGACTTCAAGTAATGGAAAGGCATGGACCTGTTGGAGCAGGTCCAGAGGAGGGCCACAAAGATGAACAGAGGGATGGAGCGTCTCTCCTATGAAGGCAGGCTGAGAGAGTTGGTGCTGTTCAGCCTGGAGAAGAAGGCTCCAGGGAGGCCATTAGCAGCCTTCCAGTACCTAAAGGGAGTTCCCAAGAAAGAAAGAAAGAGACTTTTTACCAGGGCCTGTAGTGACAGAACAAACAAACTGAAAATTGGGTAGATTTAGATTAGATATGTGGTGATTTGACCTGGGCTGGATCCCAGGTGCCCATCAAAGCCAATCTATCACTCTTCTCCTCAGCTGGACAGGGGAGAGAAAATATAAAGAAAGGCTTGTGGGTTGGAATAAGAACAGAGAGAGATCACTCAGCAATTACCATCACTGTCAAAACAGACTTAACTTGTGAATTTGTTGAATTTACTACAAATAAAAATAAGAGCAGGATAATGAGAAGCAAACTTAATCTTAAAAATACTTTCCCCCACCCCTTCCTCCTTCCCAAGCTTAACTTCATTATTCTCAATCTCCTCCCCCACAGCAGTGCAGGGCAACAGGGAATGTGGGTTATGGTCAATTCATCTCAGGCTGTTTCTGCCTCTTCTTTCCCCTCAGGGAGAGTTCTTCCCACAGGAGTCCATGAATTTCTTCAACGTGAGTCTTCCCCACAGGCTGCAGCTCTGCACAATCTGGTCCAACATGGGTCCCTTCCATGGGGTGCAGTCCATCAGGAACAGGCTGCTCCAATGTGGGTCCCTTGCAGGGTCACAAGTCCTGCCAGCAAACCTGCTTCAGTGTGGGCTCCTCTCCACGGGCCCACAGTCCTGCCAGGAGCCTGCTCCATGCAGGCTTCCCAGGGTATCACAGCCTCCTTGGGCATCCACCTGCTCCAGCATGGGCTCCTCCATGGGCTGCAGGGGCATCTCTGCATCCCTGTGATCCTCCACGGGCTGCAGGTGGATCTCTGCATCCCTGTGATCCTGCATGGGCTGCAGGTGGATCTCTGCATCCCTGTGATCCTCCATGGGCTGCAGGGGCACAGCTGCCTCACCATGTTCTGCACCAGAGGCTGCAGGGGAATCTCTGCTACAGCACCTGGAGCACCTCCTGCCCCTCCTTCCTCACTGACCTGGGTGTCTGCTGAGATGTTTCTCTCACATATTCTGACTCCAGTATTCTCTGGCTGCAATTAGTTCTGTGCAATAACTTTTCTGTTTCCCTTCTAAAATATATTACGACAGAGGCATTGCTACCACAGCTGATGGGCTCAGCCTTTGCCAGCAGCAGATCCATCCTGGAGCTGGCTGGGATTAGTTCTGCTGGACATGGGAGAACTTCCAGCAACTTCTCCACGAGCCACCTCTATAGCCCTCCTGCTACCAGAGTCTTGCCATGCAAACCCAATACAGATATTAGAAGAAATTCTTTACTGTGAGGGTGGTTACAGTATAAGCGGTTTTCCAGAGAAGTTGTGAGTGCCCCATTCCTGGAAACATGTAAGGTCAGTATGGATGGAGTTTTGAGCTTTTGAGCAACCAGATCTGTTGCAAGATGACCCTGCCCATGGCAGGGGGGTGGACTAGCTATTTGCTGAAGGTCCCTTCCAACCATTCTGTGGTTCCATGATTTGGCCATGTTTTGATTTGGGGGGCACTTCGCAAACCTTTAAGTCACTTTAAGCAACACAGCTCTTGAGAGGTCTGGGAAAAGACTTCTGTTTCTTTTCTGGTATCTAGAGCTGAAAATAAGTAACTACTTGGTGAGATAAGTACCCTCCAAATCCAGGGACTGGTATACAGACCAGTCAGTGAAACCAGCAGCTACAGGGCTTCTTGCTCCCCGGTGAACAGCAGCTTCCAAACATTAGCAGGATGTCTGTCTGCCTTCAGCAAAGCTCACCCCGCACATGCAGGGACTGTGGGCTGGTTGGGCCTGCTGGTCTCTGCTACCATTGCTATGCAAAGCCTGAGACAGTCTGGTACCCTGTGTGAGCTTAGCAAAGCCAGACTAAGTGCTGCTATTCCAATAGAAGCTGAAGAAGGAAGTAAAAGCACTGCCAGTGTCCAAAGGCAGCACCATGTGAATTTTAAGATATATCAAAGGGGGACAGAATTTTTTAGCACTTTCCCTTTATTTTCCTATTTGTCTTCTTTTAAAATTGAATGTTGAGGAGATATGTTAATTTTGAGGGTCCTGCTGTAACCCCAACTGTAACTTGATGTTCATGGGGGAGGGAGGGGAGAGAGGAAGAGGTGGGTGTGCTTTTCATGCGGGGAAAAGAAGAGAATCCAGGGCATAGTATTTATGAGGTCTACTCAAGGCTCAGTGAGGATCCCAAACATCACCTTTCTAACTAGTTTAAAGCCACAGGAGCCAGCTGTGCACACCCTGAAGGTACCAAGGTCATGCCAGTGAATAGAAGTGACTGCTAAAGCTTCCCTTTCTGCAGCAGCATGGCTCACTGAACCCAGGGAGTCTGGAGAGCTGAGCTGAGCTGAGCTGAGCTGGGCTCAGCCCAATCAAACCAAGCCTAGCCAAGCCCAGCCCAAGGACTCTCCACTTCCCTGGCTGAGCTTGAGGAGCCTTCTTATTTCCTCAGCAGCTTCTTTGGGTTTACACTCACCACCTACCTATGGAAATGGGGATGGGGACTCACACCCACTTACTCTGTGCAGCAGAGCAGGCTGTGTGGAGAAGATGGATTACTTTAATCTTGGTGATTGTGTTTTACCTTTTGATGCCCTAGATGTTTATTCCTTTATCATGTATTAATTATTGGCATTCTCTAGGCTTCCTTCTGTCTTAATCTGATTTAAAACAGACATTTGCATTTGAAAAGTAGCTAGCATGTATAGCAAATCCTTTCCCTTGGTTTGCTATTAATGCAGCCAGCTTTGATGTATTATATTAATGCTGTTTGCCAGGGGTGAAATCAGCACACCACCTATAGAGAGGCACTTCCTTGGTGAACCTACTGCTTTTACCCACAGGCAAAGCATCTACCTACCCTGGTGAAAAAACTGGGTGCTGACTGCAGCAGCAAGGTCACACACCTGCTCCTCTCCCTGCTGCCTCTCTGCACTGTGCTCATGATGACCCAACCTGAGGACCTGCCACCAGTGAAGGGAGGATTTACAGAAGAAGGATTAGACATCCATGGCAATGGAGGAAGTGAGAGGTAAACACACAACAGGGCACCAAACCAGAAGCTGAGGGTTGTGCAGGGAATGAGGCAGACAAGTGTAGGGGAACTCCTGGCCAGAAGAGGACTAGGTGAGATCAGGATTTGACTGATGGTCTTTCTGAGGGTTGTATGCACTGAGGCTGAAATGTAAGTGTGCTTCAAAATGATCCAACTTTTATGTAGCAATATCTCAGCTGGCTGAGGAATAGACTAAATCAATCCTCTTGTGAGTTCAGTACCAGTATTTACTTTAATTCCTTTTTTGTTTCTTTTTTTTTTTTTTACTGTATCGCTTACATAATTTAAGGCTTTTGGGAAGTTGTCCTGAGTTTGATTGGTCAGTTTGAGCTGGTGCAAAGGGCATGTGGAGCTGCTGCTGTAACCCCCTCAGGCTGGCTTGACTGTACTGGTGAGTGATGGGCACAGGACAGGTGACCAAAGGAGCAGTGCCCGGCCTGCTCATGTGACAGTGGCAGAGATGGCTCAAGCCACCAGCCTCGATCCACCATGGCTGCTTGTGCAGGCTTTCCCTCTGCTCTGCTGAGGTCTGACAGCCAAACTGCCTGGAGCAGCCTTTCCTCACCCTGCTCTGGCACGATATTTCAGATCAGCTGTGGCTCCTTGAATGGGAGGGTTTGCTCACCTGGCTCCTGCTCTCAGGGCTGGGTGAGAAGCTGTATTTCTGTGTGGCAGAGCTGGGAAGAAGATGGGCTTTGGCAAGAAGCAGTGCCAAGCAGTAGGGTCTGGAAACCAGGCACTCCCAGAACAGCATGTCTGATCATGGCATTAGTTGAATAGAAACAGCTCAAAGTAAACTTGTTTCTTCTTAAACGCTCACATAGAGTGAGCGTTTTGCACCACATAGACTTGGTTTGAAAAGCATTTTAGTTAAATTATTACAACTTCTGCCTCTGGACAAAACTTAAAGAGTTTCCAGAGCTCATTTACCAAAGGAGTTGGAAAAGTAATTTCAAGTTAACAGCCTACATTACAGTAGTAGTTATTTGAACAGGTGGGGACTGGGGGAAGTAGGGACATTAGCCAAATCATGAATCATAAACTAATCAGATTGCCACCCATGTTTGCACCTAAAGAAAAGCCATGCACGAAAATACATCACCAGCTACAGCACTGACTCAGCAAGGACCCGAACTTTTGTTGGGATTTATTGGAGTAAATGGCTACACTTCCACTTGGTAGGGGCAGGAGCTGTCCCTGGAAGCCACTGGGGCTTCTGTCCCCTCTGACATCTCTGAGGGTGTGTCACCTCAGAGATGACAAGGGTGTACTTCTTTGTACTGGTTTGTTCCTCCCTGCATTTCTGCTCCATCCAAGCAGGGAGGAGTATGAGGCCTTGCACTCTTTATCTATCTTTAACAAGGTCTTTTCTGTCCATCCTTGGATTTGAGGCTCTTTCCACAGGTGAGCAGGAAAAGCAAAGGGCCCAACTTTAGATAGCCCAGGGGGGCACCTCAGGACATCCATAGCCTCTATCTCCTGCAGGGAAGCTCCTCTCTCTGGTACAGTAGGATGTATTTGGCTGTCCAGAAAGAAGATTGGTCACAGAGCTGTTCCCTGACCCATCCAAAACCCAGGCAGAGAGCTGTGCAGAACCATGCCATGGCCCAGCTATGCTGGTAAGCAAGGGCTGCAACAGCTCTGTACTGGCTCTGCACTGGGGTGGGGATTCTTCTCCTCCTGGAGCACTGAGAAGTCCCTACAGTGAAAAAAATATGGAGATTTAACTGGATTTAGAATAAAGTAAAATAAAACTACACGATTGAAACTCTGTTGATGTTAGTGAAATTCCTTGTGTCTTACACCAGCAGGCAGAAAATCAGATCTAAAGTGCTGAGGCTGCTGGCAGATATTTTCCTGTTTGTGTGTGCAGTGGAGAAAAGTGCTTGTTTGGTGCTGATTGCAGACTATGGAATAAGAGCAATTTCTCATCCCACCTCCACAGAAGCTATTTAAATAGTTCTACACCCACTTTGAAAGATGCTCAGTTAGAAAGGAGTAAATCTGGAAGTTATTACTCCTCAAAGAAAGAAGTACCAGTAAGTAGGCTCTGCTGAGGCTGCTGGTGCTCTCAGGGATAGCAGCCGCCCAGGAGCTCTCCCTTGGCCAGCCTGCCTTTGCAGTGGCACAGTTATTATTAGGCAGTCTGCAGAGCAAACACACGCTGCAGGAAGGAGCCCTGTGGCTTGTGTCTGAGGAGCCCTTGGAGCTGACCCTTTGTCCCACTGAGGCTCAGGGCCAAAGCCCAGCTGGCTACATGCAGGCTCCTTGCAAGCTGCACAAGCCCCCACGTGCTCTCCCTCCAACACAGGAGCTGAGGGAACAACCAGCAAAACCCAAGGACATGCCAGGAGAGGCAATAGGCAGAGCGCTAATTAGAAAAGCCCTTATGAAATACTGGGGACAGAATGGTGTCACGTGCAGTCATTCAATGCCTCCTTCCCCTCCTTGGGGATCGCCAGCCACAAACTCACTCACAAAGTCTAAGTGTTTGCCAGCTCTTTCCCAAAACTGGAGGTGGAGATTTAACCCATGGCACCTCTGCAGGGCTTCTGGCAGGATGCTGCTCACCACCCAGCCGCTCTCCTGCTGCCCACATTCCCCTCTGCCAGACCTCCTGCCCAGCAGGACAATGCAGGGGGAGGCCCTTCCCCAGAGCAGCTGCTGGCCAAATCTCTTCCTGGGGGATATGGAGGGAAAGGTTAAACTCAGGTGGGGAACTGGGCCAGCTCTGTGCAGGGAGAGCCAGGTGGGACTCAGGAACCTTGCTGCTTGTCACTCCCAGGCCACCTCCAATCCTGGTCACACCTGAGAGCAGGCATTCAGGCATCCTGGGAGCTTTCCCATCCCCACTACATTAGATGTTCATGGATTTAAGTTGTTTCCAAATTAGGTTGGATCCAAAGAGAGACTTTTATGAATTGATGCACTCAAAATAGCCACAAAGCACTAAGTCCTCGAATGAATCTCATACAATGCTACTGTCAGAGCCAGCTGCTTGTATTCAGACCCTCAGCACTGCCATCCTGCTCCATAACCAGCACACCAGGGCCCCGACCCTACAGCGAGTTTCAGGCAATGTCTTGTATGTCTCAGGCTTTTGCCCAGTAGAGCTCTGCATTGAGATTAAGATCTCAATATTTATAAGCCTCTGGTTTTACTATCCATTTAATATCATGGTAAATCAGGTGCCTATACTGCTATTTCTCCAACTCACCTGAAAATCTCACCCTTTAACAAAGGGCAGTTACATTTTTCCTTAAAAATAAACTAATTATAAAATCACTGTGATTTTCTCACATTTAAACAGACAATTATTTCTGAGGACATGAGAAACAGCTGTTGCAATGTTGAAGCTCAAACAGTTGCATCTCTGCTATTTTAATGGGTAAGAGTTGATATTTTTATTCCCATGTGATATTACCAAGACATGATAAGCAACCATAGCATTAGTATTAATTTGTGGAGCAAAGATCACTTCAATTTGCCCCAATGAGGAATAATTTTAACAGAAAATTAGCATTCCACAAACAACTCTTTGAAAGCCTATTGTGTTTTTCCCCTCTTTTTTCCCTCTTCCTTTGTTTTTTGATAAAGTGCCACAACCTTGGGTAAGAGCAATTTTTACCTCTAAGAGCAATTTTAGGCAGAGACATTTTTTAAGGCAGCCTTAACTCTTTCCAGATGGGGGAGTGGACTTCAAAAAATGCTTTCCAAAGTTTAACTTGACATTGTCAGCCACTGAATAAAGGGAGAGCACTGACTTTGCCTCCCACCAGAAGGTGAACAAGTATCAAACAGGAGTCAGTTCCTCTCCCACAGTCTTCTTCCCACAGGTGAGGACTTCTGCTAAAAGCTTCGCTCTTCAATCTGTTTGATCACCCAAACCAAAGTGGCATCTGCGGGTACTTGGGATTTGTGGAAACCAGGCTTATAAATACAGAGCCAATCGTGGAGCTCCAGGCTGCAGGTTCTGCAAGGCTTTGCTTTATTCTTTGGAAATCCTTGTTGCACTTAGCCAGGGAAAAGCATGTGTGTGGCACAAAGAATGGTGATTTGAGCTAAGCATGGAACAGAGTACCAATTTTTAACTGCACACGTGTCTGTCAACAAGCCCTTTCAAACATATTAGTGCCACTGTATTTTTTGTCCTTTTTTCCCTAAGATCATGACAGTGGTGGTATGTCAGCTCTCAAGCTGTCCTATTAGCCAGGAAAATATTATCAATCCCATTTAGCTGGAAACGTGAGACCCACAGGTAGTCTAATAGATTACCCCAGGTAGTTACCTATAACAAGCCAGTCTCAGCAGGGGAATCCTGTTCTACCCTCTCAGAGAGGATGCTCTCCTGGAAATTGTGAGGGTGATTTTAGATCTCTTACTTGGGTAAACACTTTAAGCACAGAGTTACCAGATTAAAAAAAAAAGGGGTAGGGATGCATGAGTGAGTGTGAGCATTTTTCTCTGATGTTTTGAGTGGATTTCAGTGCAAGAAGCAAGATCCTATGTTCAGGTTTGAACTCCATAGATGGAGAAACATCTAATGCCTAGTGAATCAGTCAAGGACATTACTCAACAGCATCAAAGCTAACATGCATCCAAATGTGTGAAGTAGTAGGAAATTTTTCATATTAAAAAGGTAGAGGGTACCTCCAGATTTAACTGACAGCTGAGCCAGGAACTCTGAGAAATTAAATTCTGAAGGCATGTAAAGCTATAGCTGGACACCAAGAGAGACCCAAAAATTAGGAGCCCACACTAATCTATCTCTCTAAGAATTTGGCCCCAAGTGACTTGCCACAGATCGGGCAGGTGTTAAGTTACAGAGTCAGAAATAGAAAACCAATTCCCTCTCCTGGCCTTTCACTTAAAGGCTTGGACAGATTCCCAGACAACTGTCAGCCACACGAAGATATAAATTATTTGGAAGAGTGCAAAGGGTAATGAAGCAGGGTCAAAAGCCACCTGCAAACTTGCAGGCCCTTAGCAGGCAGCAGTGGCCAGAGCAAACCTGGGATTGGTGACTCATGTTCTTGCCACGTGGACACACTGAAATACCCTTTCACCATTGATTCCTCCTCATCTTCAGGCAGAATTTCTATTATACACTGGTTTCCACTCCATCATCTACCTGCCAGGTGGCAGATGCAGGCAGAGAAAGGTAGGCTTCCTTTTCTGGAGCACTCAGCTTCCAGTGCCTGTCCAGGCTGTGGATAATTCTCCAGCCAAAGAGCTGAAGGTTGGCTGTGTGATTCCTGCCATGCTGCCCACAGGGTCTGAGCAGCAGCAATGAAGTGGGCTGGGCACAGGTGGATTTCAGTCTGTGACATAGGAAAGTTATAAACAATGTGTGATGGCTGGTTTAGAAAGGTCTTCAAAAAGGCAGCTGATCACCATAGCCACTCTCTCCCCAGCTACGGGCACTCACACATCTCCTGGAGTACGTTCTGCCTGGCACAATGGGATCCAGATCTTTCTGGAGCAATCAGACTGTAACTCAGGAATCCTACAGATAAAACCTGCTAGCAGTGATCTGTAGAGGTTTATTCCTATTTCTCTGTGGTCTAAAATGACAGCCTCATTACCTTTTTCCAGATGCAAATATTTCAAACCTGAAGTATTCACTGTGCTGTGAAGTCAGCAACAGCGTGGGTACTTCAAGTGCAGGGCAGTTCAGCTGGAAACCCAACAGCTTTCATTTCCCTCCTACACCTCCCTGTTGCAGGGAGCAGCACCATGGTACCACAGGCTCACCAGCACCCCATCCTCAAAATGTATTTGCAACAGCTACCATGCTTGGCACAGGCAGCAAAGCTCACAGCCTTCTTTTTCTGTTTGAAACTGGTCCCCAGAGGCTTAATTTGCAGAGCAAATTTACAGTAATGGGATTCCAGATTCCACCTTCCTGTGCCTGACAGAAGGTGCCTCTGTGAGCTGCCTTGGTTCACTTTTCAAGAAGCTGACCTCTTTTTTCCTGAACAGCATCTCAGTTCTGGAATGTGGGCTGTGACAAATGTTTCAGAGAAGGACTACAGGGCTAACGAATAGATTAATATTTAATCACACTTCCCCACTACTGGGTCATTGTCAAAAATTTCCGACCCCTGTATCTAAACCTACACCAGCCTCAAATATGACTTCGTTCTCAGAATCAGACTTTTTCTTATTATTCCCAACTTCTTCCTGCAACAGCCCTCCCCACAGGCAAATTATTTTTGAAGGGAATTGTCTTCTCGTGGCTCCAGCTACAGGATTGACCCAGATTTTCTATCAGTAATGCATCCTTCCATAGTAAGCTCTCACCACATTTCCTGAAGAGACACTGTCTTCACACACATTATGGTGCATTTCTCCTCCTCAGCTCAGCATCAGTGCAGGGAGAAGAGGAAAGGACACAAGAGCAGCCTCAGCTCATTCCTGGGACATGCATGGAAGAGCGCAGGGGTAGGGAAGCTTTTCGCTGGTGCAAGGTCTCTGTCCCTCAGGTGGTGTAAGACCCCACTGTATCTGGCAGATGGAGAGAGGGATTGCAACCCAGGGAAGGCAAATCCATTACACTTTTAATGTAGCATAGAGCGACAAGGAAAGCACTTTGGGACAGGCTTTTGCATCAGGTAGCTACTTGACATCCAGGGTCTTGTGCAAGCACCTTGAAGCACATCGCAGGTAATTTCCCCACTATTATTTGCTGAGCTAGCAGGACTGAAACAGATACATTCATTGGCGCTGCAACCATCCCTTCCAGCACTGTGGGTGCCAAAGCAAGCTGTGGCCCCTAGCTGTGTTCCGGACGTTCCCTCCAGCCTGGGTTCACCATACAGGCCATCCTGCCTGAATGATGAGGGTTCTCCCAGAACACGGGCTGCTGGCAATGGAACTGAATGCCAAGGAACGGATGAGGTTAAGCTCAAATACGTAGCTGCAAGGATGGCTGGGTGCTTAGGCAGCTCCCTAGAGACCACTCATTCATCAGCATCGTTGTTTTGTCTGCCAGCCCCGAGGAGCCGCCTCAGCGGTGCGGAGGGCCTGCTCCCAGGGGACGCGGACCACACCGCATCCTGGCCCGCAATGGCGGGGCCGCCCCAGGCTGGCAGCAGAGCCACGTCCCCGCCGGGGAGAGCGGCCGCGACCACGGTCCCCAGCCCTGCCCGCACCACACACAACGCTTATCCCCAGGCGCCTCGTAACTGGGATTTTGGGTCTCAGCCCCGGTTTTGGGTCTGTTCCCTCGGGGCCGCTCCAGCATAGCAGCGGCGCCGCACTCGGCAGGGGGCGGCAGCGGCGGCGCCGGCAGAGAGTAGGCAGAGGGTCGGGGCACCCTCGGCCGGGGGCTGAGGGCTGCACTGGCCGGGGGCGGAGCTGGCAAGGGGCGAAGGAGCCCCCGAGGCGGGGCTCACTGGATGTCACCGGCAGGGCAGCACCGAGCGCACCAGCCCAGACGACACTAACCAAAAATCGCCAATGCCGCCCCGGCAGCATCGCCCCCCGCCCGCCGGGTTATCAATGGGCGCGGCGGAAGCCCCGCCCC